>PVKH010020957.1:0-14457 GCA_004027955.1 Chaetophractus vellerosus | reverse complement strand
GGTTAAAGGATTGTACCAACAGAGTGAGCACTGAATCAAGAATAAAACAACTTAGAAGCAGCAGAATCTTATGGTGCCCTGGCTGGCCCCTCCATCATCCTCTCACTGGCTCAGCACAGTACTGGCTCATGCTCCCCGTGCAAATTCCTGGTTCTGGTTTGGGTGGGTGGGTGGGGGGGAGGGCGGTGTGTGGGCAGAGTAACCCTTGTGAACATACTGAGAGCATGGATATCAGGCCCAATCTCTGGTGGCAGTCCAGGGGGCTGAACTAGGATACTTGTTGCAGACTCACTGTCCCAAAACTTGCCCTGTGTATACAAGGCAGCTAACAGACGTGTGGAAGAGCAGTCAAGTCATGGCTGCTTGGGGCAAGGGATGGCTGGCTGTAAAACATACAGTGCAGTGCTGTGACCATGAGGAAATTGTTTCCTAGGGAAGAGGAGACACTTGTATCAGTGTAAACAGGGAACTCCTTGGGCCACATGCACATGCCTAAGACAAGATGACAAGATGCATATGTAGAAATGATCAGGGGAGCCCATATGCTTTGGCCTTTGGCTATTCTCTAAACTAACTGTATGGATAAGCCCTGTGGGAGAGCACCTGCACAAGTCAATCTGAAAACATTGAGAAAGGTGTTTTTTCTTCTTCTTTTTGGCTAGCTGCTGACATTCAAGGAAAACTGGATATAAGCTTAAGGACCAGACATCTCAGAGTCTAAAATCCAGTGATAATGGACTAAAATATTAAAACGTCCAGATTTCCCCAAGATCACAAAAACATACAGAGAAACAGGATGTGATGGCCCACACAAAGGAGAAGATTAATGCTCTGGAAACCATCAGTGAGGAGGACCAGACTTGGGACATACCAGAAAAATACTTAACAAACAAACAAACAGATCCTAAATATTTTCAAAGAGTTAAAGGAAAACATGGACAAAAGATAAAAGGAAATCAGAAAAACAAAAGATGAACACAAAGAGAATATCAATGAAAAGGAAACAGAGCTGAAGACCATAGTGACAGAAATTTAAAATTCCCTAAAGGGGTTTCAACAACAGACTGGAGGTGGCAGAAGAAAGAACTAGATAAGACAAATGAAATAATAAATCTGAGGAGGAAAAAGAAGACAGAAGAAAAGTGAACAGAGCTTGTAGAACCTGTTGGACACCATCAATCATACGAATAAATGAATAGTGGGAGTCTAAGGAAAAGAAAGAAAGGGGCAGAGAGAGAATATTCAAACATATAATGGCTGAAAACTACCCCAAATTAGAAACACATGAATTTTCACACCCAAGACACTCGACAAACTCCAAACTACATAAATAGAAATAGACCCACACTGTGGCATTTTATAATCAAATTGTTAAATGCCAAAATAAAGAGAATTCTGAAAGCTGTAAGAGAGAAGCAATGTGTCATGCTTCAATGTGATTAAGTGCCGATTTCTCACTGAAAACCATGGAGGGAAGGCAGTGGGATGACAAATTTAAAGTGCTGAAAGCAAAAAATTGTCGACCAAGAATTCTATATCTCACAAAACTATCTTTCAAAAATGAGGGAGATAGTAAGACATTTCCAGATAAGCAAAAGCTAAGGGAATTTGCCACAATCAGATTAGCTTTACAAGAGATGCTAAAGGAAGTTCAGTAGGTTGAAAGGAAAGGACACTAGACAATAGACTGAAGCTGCATGAAGAAATAAAAATCTCTGGTAAGGGTAACAACATGAGTAAATATGAATGCCAGTACTACTGTAGTTTTGATTTGTAACTCTACTTTTTACTTCCTACAGGATCCAAAAGGCAAATCCATAAAATGTCACGAGAAATCAGTGGTTTGGGACTCATGATGTATAAACATTAAATCTGTGACAAGAACTACATAAAAGTGGGGAGATAGAGAGGTATAGGGACATAGTTTGTAAATACTACTGAAGTTAAGATGGTATCAAAGCAAATGCGATTGTTATGGATTTAGGATGTTAAATTTCAGCCCCATGGTAACTACAAAAAAAATATCAAAGAACATACAAGCTCATAGAGACAGAAATTATAGTACAGGTTGTCAGCAGCAGGGCACAGGGGACTGGGGAGTTAATGTGTAATAAGTGTAGGGTTTCTGTTTGGGGAGGTGGGAAACTTTTAGTAATGGAAAAGGGTACCACAACATTGTGAATGTGATTAATCCCTATGAATGTTATGCTTGGGAGTGGTTGAGATGGGCAAGTTAATGTTGTACATGTTTCTACAATTAAAAAAAAAAAGGGAAACTAAAGAGTTAACAGTGACAATTAAATGTAATACATGGGCCGGCCGTATAGCCCAGTGGATAAGGGCGCCGGTATACCACATGGGAGGCCCCGGGTTCGGTTCCCGGAGACCTCTCCTAGCGGGCAGACCGCCTTGAGAAGGGCAAGCCGCCATGGGCGGGCAGAGCCGCTGTGGGCAGGGCAAAAAGCTGTCACAGACAGGGCAAAGCCGCCACGGGCAGGGCAGGATGCCCGCAGAGCGCAGCCAGCCACCCGCGAACTGAAGCAGAGCCGGCCGTGAATGGAAGCAGAAGGTGCCCACAAGTGGGGCAAAACCACTTGCGCGGTGACCGGTCTCGGCGCGTCGCTGCAGCAGGGGGGAGACAAAGCAGACAGAGAGGAACACAAGAATGGACACACAGCGAGAGCAAACAGAAAGGGGGGGGGGGGATATGTAATAAATAAAAAATAAATCTTTAAAAAAAAATAAATGTAATACATGATCCTGGATGGGATTTAATAAGGGAGGAGAAAAGGCTAAAAAGGACATTATTGGGAGATACGAAAAAATTGGAATATGGACTGTAAAAGCCTTCTACCCAAGTGAATATCCTTGATCTTAGGCAATATACATGGCAGTATTAAGTCTTCAAGGAGGATGATACATACAACTGACATTCAAGTGTTCGGAAAATGGATTGATAAATAGATAGATGCATGGATGGATAGGTAAGTGGATGGAGAGAATGATACAGCAAATGTTCCAAAATATTAAAACTGGTGGATCTGGGTATCAGGGGTGGAGGTATAAGGGTATGTTGGAGTTCTCTGTATGGTTTTGTATTATTTTTGTAACTTCTATAAGTTTAAAAGCATTTCAAAATAAAAAGTTAAAAAAAAAGACTTAATCAGGCAAATTAATCGAGAGCCATTTATTCTAATTCTTTATGGGCCCAGCACGCTTCCGCTGCGCCACTGTGCTTGATTATTCTAATTCTTTAAATACGTTTTTATATATTTTTTATTAATTGAACAAAGGAAGTGTATAGTTTTTGAGTGTGATATTTCAATATTAAAATTAAAATAATTTTAAAACCTTAGAACAGTTTTGATGGTAAAAGAGAAAATGACTGATATTATCCATGCTTCCAAATAGTAAATTTTTTAAATGTTCAATTTTATATTATACTCTGAAAAAAACAAAAGTAGTATAAAATATATAACATAAATATATATATATATAAAACATACAAAACATAAGATTTATCTAGTTCATTAAAACATTTGAGTGCTGCTTTTGCAGACAGGTAGCTGAGGTGTCTTTTTGTTGTGCATCTTTCTTCTCTAAAAGATTCTACCCCATCCATAAGGTATCAGAGGAAGTGGTGGGGAAACCAAGGATTTGTTGACCACCTACTTTGTTCAAGTGCCAATGGCGCACAAGACTGCATACAATTAACACAGACTTGTGCTCAAATTTCTTAAAAGGCTAATGAAAGTGAAATAAGATGTACTCTGTGTTTATTAAAAAAAATGAAGACTAACATTCCACATATAGAATTTGTAATACTTAAAATGAACCCTGAAAGACTAGAAATGTTAGTTCCCTGATGTTCTCTTATGGGCAGTTAGGAAAGAAAGAAAAAGATCAGGAAGAACAAATTAGTGTACTCTCTTCAAACGTTAAGATGATGAAAATTTGTTCATTTGTTATTTTGGCAAAAATCAAATAACATTACAATGGCACGTGTAATAGGAAATATAAATCCTATAGCTATGCACTTATTTTTCTGTCAATTTCTGTAGTGATTTTCCTTTTTTTTGTATGACCTAAATAAATACTAGTTCTGGTATCTATTTTCTAGCAAGATAATTTACTGAATCTGAATCAAAGAGATTTAAAAAAAGACCTCATCTTTTCGCCCAATGGAGACTTCATAAGCTTTCTGTAGCTCCTTCAAGTTGTTGATCTGGTTGCACAGTTGTTTCAAATGTGCTGCATGTTTTTCTTTTTCTTTTCTCATTTCCATTCGATGCCAGTCAATAAAATTAAGTCTCCATTTACTTAGTTCAGATATGACATTTGTCTGAAAAATAAGTATACTGACAATGAAGTAATTTGTTCCTAATAATGCTTCTTAAAACTACACTGAAATTAACATAAAAAAATCAGAATAGGCTGTCAACACAAAAGCTATTTTAAAAAGTCAGAACACTCCAGTGAAAATATGTTCATATATAATTATGGTTTTTCTTACACTCACCATACCAGGGATATTATTTTTTTTTCCTATTTTAAGTTACTTTGTGTAATGGTTTCAGAGTTTTATTTAATCCTGAATTCCAAAAATACAGATTGGATTATTCTTGTAAACTAATCTGTTCATCTGGGCATGATTAAGTTATGAGTAGGGCGTTAACTGCCACGTCAGTGAGACGTTGAGCCCCACCCCTCGGTGGGCGTGGTCTCAAGTATAAAAGGCTAGACAAGAGGCAGCAGCGAAAGCAGATTGAGAGAAGCAGATTGAGAGAAGCAGATTGAGAGCAGAGATTTGAGGAGCAGTTCTGATGTTGGAGTGAGCCAATCGCCGGATAGTCTACAGCTGCCTTGTGGAGAGACACAACGCATAGAAAGCCTCATGGTCTACAGCTGAACTCGTGAAGGAAACAGAAGCTAAGCCTGGAGAGAAAGGCAGCCCCGGGAACAAAGGAATCCAGAAGCCTGAACCCTGCAGACGTCGGCAGCCATCTTGCTCCAACACGTGGACTTTGGTGAGGGAAGAACTTTATGCTTTGTGGCCTGGTAACTGTAAGCTTCTACCCCAAATAAATACCATTTATAAAGACTGACCAATCTTGGTGTATTTCAAAAGGCACGCCTGTGGCTAACCAAAACACTTTGTATGAAAACTTGTTATTGTTTTAAAGTATTTCAGGATTCATAATTCCTTAAGTCCCTTTGTTTATTCAAGTACTTAAATGTCCATACTAAAGATGAATTCCAGCCCCACCCCCCTCCTGCCCGCAATGCAGAACTGTGGCTTAGGCTGAGCGGATGATGACCAGGAAGTTTTAGATGGAGGTGGTAGTGAAAATCATGGGAGTTGATGCTTTGTTTTCCAAACCATTTATCACAATGACCACCTTACAACCAAATTGCTAAGTCTGATTCCTTTCACTCTACTGACTGGCATAAGTAAAGAGACCAAATAATCACTTGTTATACAAAAAATTGGACTGGATAACAATATGATTTACTGAACACAGAACAATTTAAATAGCTAGTGGTATACTACTCCAATGGGCTTTATACACTTATTAGAAGTATGAAATCCGTTCCATGGAGGGGAAGAGAACAGCAGAATATGCTAAAGGATTTTTTATAGAAGTTAAGATTCCAAATAACACAGAAATATAAATACCACATTAAGTCACATGACCATAAATTCCTCCATGTTTAAGAATATTAACTAAGTTTTCCCAAACTGTATGTTTCAGAAGAACTTCATTCTCTCCATTTTTTAAAAACTAGCTAACAACTTGGCATTTCTGCAATATTTTTTTGTTTGTTTTAGTTAGAGGTCAGTAACATCATCAAAATAAAAATCAATTGTTATAGATTTTTCAGTTATACACTGGGGTTGTTTATAGGAGTGGCTATAAAATGAATATAGACTGCAAAAATTGGATCTTGTGTTTCACATAAAAAGAGACATTTCCATTGGTCCTAACTATGACATGGCTCAATAGATGTCTCAGTCACACATAGGCTGAGCTTTTCAAAACATTTGAAAAATTCAATGGAACATGCAGAGCTGTTCCAGCAAGTATTTAAAACCTTGCTATTCAAAATAATGTTGCTGAACCAGGAACATCACCTGAGAGCTTGTTGGAAAGGCATAAAACTGGCCTGCACAAGACATACTGAATCAGAAGCTGCAGTTTAATAAGATCTCCAGGTGATTTATATGTTACACTGAAGATTGAGAGGCACTGATTGAAGATACTGGACTGATCTTCTAAGGACACTAAAGACTTTTAAAGTAAACATCACTTTTAATTAAAGGAAAAGAAGAAACAATGCAATTAAAAGTAGAACTGGTGTATGATGCATTGAAAAACTGAAATATGTAATACCTTTAGACCTGAACTCCAAAGATCAAGCACATTTTCCATCTTCTGAAGGTTTTCATCAGAAATAAGAAAATCGCTAATGACTATTTCATGGATATCTGCATCTGCATGACTAGAATTAGACCCTGGTGAGGAAGAGTCACCTAAAAGGTGTGAACTGAAAAAATCCATGACTGGGTGAGAAGGCTTCCGTGGTGATGACACTGGTGTTGACCCTAGAAATAAAAGAGAAAAGTTGTAGCCATCAAGCCAAATTGAAAACAACCCAAATTAGTAAGAAGTTATATTGGCAGACTAGAAGATGTCAGCTACAGAGGTGACCTATGGAGGTGGAGAAAAATGAGAAGAAATTACCTTTCAGGTGTACTTATTCTGGTTATATTTATTTCAGTAATATCACTGATTTAAGACTGACCAGCATGAGATGCCTACTACATAACCCCTAAATAACTGCTATCCCAAATAAGGATGTTTTATATCTCCAGGTCCAAGCGGAGCTGAACATAATACCCATAACAACACATCAACATTTACTAAGAGCTTTCTATGTTTCTATAGAAAGAATTTTCTAAGGATCAGCAATCTTAATACTTTCCTCGCTAAGAAACAGACATGGTTACTCCCATCTTATTGGTGAGGAAACTGAGGTTCAGAGAGGGTTAAGTAATTGACCAATGTCAGAGTGGTTGTACATATGTCCTTATTCCTATATGCTCAATCCTGGAATGGGCCTTAACACTTCTAGATAATTTAGTTTATTAGATACTCAGGTAATACTTCTGTAGCCTTCAACATGTAGGTAAGAAATATATATATCTTCATATATATGCTTATACAACCCCTATCCCATCCCCTGAGCCAGAAAAAGAACTCACATATCTCTAAAAAGTACAAAATAAAAAAGTCCATATTTTATCACACACCATTGTTTGGCTAGAGACTATCATCATTTCTCATGTATTTTACATTCATTATGATGGTCGTCATAAACAAGTTGGAAGGGTTTCCCCTTTTCCTTACTGAATGAATGAAAGATAAATTTACTATAGAATTTGTTACTTAAAGTAAATCTTCCAAGAATTCTTTGCAAAAAGGAAAATTATTCCTTAATATATATGTTTTACATAAAAAATATATTACATGGTTCAGGCTAGCCATACTGAAACACCACCTACATGTTCTGAAGATGAAGATGTTTAAGGAAACCAAAGAATATGGCAGAAGGACAATTTACATGAACATCCTAAATGTTAAAAAAATTAATTTTCTTTTACTAGATTTTAACAAATAGATCTGTACTCATGGGAAAAGCAATAGGTGTTTTTTTTTTTTTTTAAAATACATACTCATCTTTAAAAAAGAGAATCATGTAATTTAACCTCACTGAAAGGCCCTCAGAGATTACATTGCTCAAGACTGTCATTTACAAATGAGGAAACTAAAGGATAGAGGAATTTCTTACATGATAGCTTAAATGATCCCACATTAAATAACACTGCATCACACAGTAAAAAAAAAAGTTCCAGTTTTATTATTTTAATTATTCTGATTATGTCAAGGATAAAGTCTGGATCTGGTATTAGGAGGCTTTTAAAACCTCTTTAAAATGTTCCAATCTTTGCTTTCAACAATTACAGACTTCAGGCTGAGCACAACAAGAGTATTTAACCAAAATTTCGTAACTTTCTTTCTGTTTTATTTTTACCATTATTTTCTATTTGTAACAAGTACATATTAGTTTTATATTGTATTCCTTTTTAAACGAATTTAAGGCAAAAAGTGAGCATATTTAAAAAACACTAATCAATCACATGGTATAAAGGTGAGACAAAAATCATTATGCTGGTACACAAATACCAGAATATTGCATTGATTTAAGAAAAAATTTAAACTGGCCAAACTATCTCATATCCCATTAAATCTTCAGAAAGACTGATCCTCTAACTTAGCAGTTTTAAGAAAGGATGCCACATACTATAACACATTAACCTGTCTTAACCACTTTGGGATCTTATGTAATTATTTTAAGTATTATCCTTAAAATCATTTGCAACAACAGACATTTAAAAACCTTTCCAATAAGTACATGTGAGATACTCCTTTTTATACTTACTACATAGATAATATTCAAACCATAAAATGTTGTATATTAATAAAAATAAGCTAAAAAGTCTTACCTTCTGTCTTTGAATGACTTGAAGTATTTAAATCGCATCCTTTTCCAATTTCCATTCCAGTTTCTCTTGTTATAACTGGGCTATTTTCTGCTGGAAAGAAGATGGCTGAATTTTATTAAACTGAACTCATTCTTAAAATAAAATGCCTAACCACATATGCATAGGAAGGTGGAAGTACATAGATAAGATTTTACAACAAGCAAAATACATGCTGAGTATAGAGGAACACTAAGAGAATGGCAAAGAAGAAAAAAAATCTGCGACCAGAAAAAGGCTGATACCTTTAGTCAACCCCAACAGGACAGAATAAAGAACAAGGAGTATTATTTTGAGAAAAGGTTAAAATGCAGTTGTCCTTATCTCAACAACAACTATGATCCTTCAAAAGCACCCCTAATTCTCAAATTAAGGTGACATTTCCTAGCCTGGTATTTAAGATTTTTCAAAATCTATCTAATTTTATCTCCAATTATTCCAGCAAGATAAGTCATCAACACTCCTAACTCTTTAATGCAATGCTCCCTCCTAATGTCATTCCCAATGTTATGAATATTTCAAGAGTTATGGTTCCTTACCAGTTCTGCCCGAGTAATTACTTCTTTCTTTGAACTCACAGCTACAGAAACTTACATTACTAATCTGGCTGGGCAGAATTTACCATCTTGGGTGGACATGGAGATGCAATGCCTAAGCCACTCTTGAGGAAGGATTTGCTGCCCAGCTGCAGGAGTACAGTCAGCAACACATTTCCAGTGATTGCGCCAGGTGACAGTATAAAGGATTGGCCATGGCAGCCTGACTGGGGATACACTGACAGCCATTCCTTGCTCCAGAGCTCCCAGCTTGATTGGCTAGCATATTGTTGGTCTATAGTGTAGTTTGATTTCTTCCTCTGCTCAATCCTCCTTCCCTTTACAGATGTTGATTCCTAATAAATATCTTTTATCCCAAACTCCAGCTCAGAATTTGCTTCTAAGAACCTAACCTGTTTTTCATATATTCATATCTGGAATTTCTAAATAGACTATATAAAACTTCTTGAGAGGAAGGCCCATGTATTATTTTCTCCTTTTCCTATAGCACTTATTGATGTTATACACACAGTAGGTGTTTGTGTCAGACAGGAAAGGTTAGGTTTTGTTGCATTAACAAATGATCCTTAAATCTCAATGGCTTAGAACTTTATTTCTTTCTCATAAGTTATTTAAATTCATGATAACTCACATTGTCTTTGCTCATGGCACCCAGGTTGACAGAACAGCCCCTACCTGGAATAATGTCAAGTGGTCAGGGTAGAGGGGAGAAAGAACGTGTGAACCCATGCTCTGGCTCTTAAAGCTCCTGCCCGAAGTGTCACACTTCAGTTCTGCTTATATTGCAATGGCCAAAACAAGTTACATGGCCATCGCCTGAGTTTAAGAGGGTAGGGCAGCATAATCTTTTCTGAGGTTGGGGCACCAAATATGAATGAATGGTAATTCAGTTTACTACCGCCACAGCATTCAAGTCATACTGAGAGATTAAGTGGGTTGAATGACCTCAAAACTTAGACAAGGATGTCCTCTCTTACCACACAGGACATTCCCAAGAGCCTATGGTTTTTATCTAGCTACAATCAAATTAAAGTGGCACTGCTTCCCCCCTAACAGGAACTTCCTTGCCTCCATTTTAGGAACCTGTAATCAATACATTGCAAAAAGGAAACCATGGGGCCAGCTGTAGCTCAATTGGTAGGGCGCCAGTTTACTACGTGGGAGGCCCACGCAGACCGCCTTGAGAAGGCAAGCCGCCATGGGCAGGGCAAGGCCCTGCGAGCAGGCAAGGCCGCCGTGTGGTGAGCTGACTCGGCGGGTCGCCACAGCGGAGGGGGAGACAAGCAGACACAGAAGAACGCAAGAACAAACAGAAAAGGGAGGGGGGAGTATAAAACAAAACAAAACAAAACAAAACAAAAAGGAAACCTTACAAGTATGGCTGCATTGGAGCTTATATATACTTTGTCAACATTGACATACTCTGCTTATACCAAGCAACAACAATACCAAGAATAAAAAAGAATATGGGGGAGCCAGTGTAACTCAGTGGTTGAGTGCCAGCTTCCCACATACAAGATCCCAGGTTCAATCCCCAGCCCTGGTACCTCAAAACAAAATAAAACAAAGCAAAAAAGAATATTGTGATGATAAATTTACATAGTCCATTCTAACAACATCTACCAACATTTACTTGTGAAGCAGGATACATAAACAAATACTATCTTAGATACTAGAAAAGAGCAGTAGTCATAAATTCCAAGTGATTATCTTAAAATGCTGGAGAGATGGATAAAGGAAATGGCTTCTATGTTGGGTTACTAGGAACAATAGAACAATAATAGCTGTTGGTAATGGAAATGGAAACAAGTTCTTGGTAATCACTTTAAGGGTAGATGTAAGAGGGTTAAAATGTTGGTTTGCCTATTTAAATTTATAAGATAAGAGAGTATACAGCAGTTTATTTGGATTTGCTCAGTAGGGAACTGCATGTTGAGGTAACCAATGTAACCAAAACATGATCAAGCTCACTGATTCACAATAATAAATTGAAAGATTCAAAGCTCTTGAAGATTAATAATATTTAGGTAGAAAGTATTTTAGTGGTTGAATAAAGAATTTTTTTAAGGTCCTGGATCTATCTGTTAATCTAATGCAGTAGGTCGAAGACTGAAGAGCAATGAAAACTCCCACGTCTTCAGAGGAAGAGGAACTAAAGACACTATGGCTGTAACTTATCAGAAACCCAAGGGCCTTTTGACTTGTAGTAGGCTGTGTCATGTGCCTTCAATAATAGGAATCTTTGGAATTATGACTATAATGTGGTAAACAGTCTAATATCTGGGCTGTCTTAAAAGGGGTTTCTGTGTTTCCACAGGAAGCATGTGCCCTTTGAAAGAACATTTACTTAGAGTGACCTGTTTGGGATCTTATACTTTACTGGTAGGTGAAAGGAGCTTTATCTTCCTTTCTCCATCCTTTACTCATCTATCAATGTACCTCCTGGCTTATATTAGCTCTCAATTCTGTTGCTGACACAGTCCACAAATGGGTTCTACCGAGTGACAATAATCCAGTATTTGACCATATAAATACTGTTAACAAAGTCTTAGTACATGGTTCACAATCTCAGAGGGATTCTGAGGGCTATCTATAGACCATCTTTAATTTTGAGCTTGGGCATTTAGTTTCCCAGATAATTTTGATGTACAACCCTGGAACAAGTACAGAGATGTAACATACTTCACTAAGAGATGTGCAATTGCTATGACATTGTTTTAACTTTATTACTTTACACAAAAATAATAGTCAGATGAAGTTCAAATGATAAGCCAGTTGTCCTATAAGAACTAAAAACAACATACTAAAATGCAAAAAGTTTTCTGTATTTTATGCATTTTCTGTAAACCTACAACTTCTTTCATTAAAAAAAAAAAACCAACCGTAAAAAGTCCTCCAAATGATATTGATACACAGTTGATTGAGAAGAATCACTGATCTAGAGAGGCATTTTCACATTCATAAGTATCATTAATGAGTCCTATATCAAATTAAGAGATATCGGGAAAAATATACATAACCTTGATTATGAAGAATACTGTCAATTATAGTAGGAATTCTGATATCTGGCGCCACTTCTCCCTTAGTATGAGATGACTGTGAAGCACTTGATTCAATATTTGGAGTCACTACAGCATAACGCAGCAGTTCTTCATACTCTTCCTATGAAAAGCCAATAATCAATAATGTATTGTAACACAATCAACACTTATGCAAAAGAATGATAAAGGCATAAAGATGTTCTCTACTTCAGTTCTCTAAATAGTATTCTCATATACTAAGAAATGAGTACTTTTGATTTATGTTTTTCATTCATCATCAGGACTCTATAATCCTAAGTAAATTTCTTAAAAATAAGCAAATGACAAAAAAAGAAAAAATCCCCAAGAAATATATCTACCCAAATTTCCTCTAGTGATAGATGCCTTATTACTCAGATTCCAACCTGTTCCAGTCTACCTGAATCACGGCACATGAGAAAGGAATGATTAAAAAAAAAAAAAAAAAAAAAAAAGCAGCAGGTCACAAAGACTTTAGAGAAATATTCTTCAAGTTAGAAAAAAAAAAAAGGGTTTCCTAATGAAGATACTGGAAATTTGTTTAGCTAAATCAAGAAATGATACTTATTAGTAAATTTTTAAATGTACTGAAATTTAGTCACCATTCACAGTTCTAACCAGTGCTTGGCTACTGATGCATCAAATACAAATTAATATTTAAAAAGGAATCATTTTAAGGCAGGCTTACAGAATAGACCCAGAGAATAAGTTTGCATTAAAAAAAAATTGTGGGGAAGGTTTGTTTCAAGAATGTGAAATGTCAGCATTCTGAAGGGTTCTTTTGCATTAATTTTTCTCTATAGAAAATTATAGTGCCCGGCATTTTATAAGTTATAAATGTCTTACTATTTGGATGTCTTCAGTATGATATAAAGTGATGTTCAAAATTACCTCCCTGAAGTGTCACCAGTAAAACCCTGCTGAAATTGTATTAAAAGAAATTTTGATTAAATCAAAGAGAAGACCTTTAATAAGGCCATTAAAAACAGTATAGATGTCTGAAAATTAGCAAACCTTACATTTTCTCTTATGGCTTTCTATTAATAAGAACATTTAATTGTTCACCATACCTGATTTTCTAACTGTGATTAGATCAGTTGCTAAAATGCATGTCAGTGTTTCTCAAAGGAATACATGCAAATGCAGTCAAAGTTCTGACGTTAGAACTACCTTGTGTACTGTGTAAGTAGTCAACAGCAATGAGTTTCAAAGCAGTTTGCAGGAAGGTCTTTCAGGGAAACCACAAATGTTTTATTCAAATTTCATTTTTAAAGATATTTAACTCTTTAAGAAAACTGATAAAAGGAGTATGCACTAACAAATGTACTAAATATACTAAATTTCAACAGGCCAGAAACTATAAATTCTTAAATTCTTTTGTTAGCTTGAATAAAGTTGTTCTTACCATATAAATACATATGCCAAATTCTTGTAAATGTGACAAGGATTGGAAAAGTTATTGCTCTGCACAAGTTTAATTTTGTTTTGTTTTAAATTCAGGCCTTTACACATCTGCTCTTGGAAACTGTGTGAGCACCCAACTATAACACATATGGCCACATCAACAACAAACCACTCAGACTCAGGCACATCTGATGGTGCAGTCCTTCCTTCTTATGGCATGAGTGATGAGCTGTGCAACAGCAAATGACCTCAAATGATGTCACAGACATCATAGTACAGAGTTTTAGCACTTATTCTGTTTGAGTCCTTCTTGTGTGATTTTTACACTTATGACTGAAAATTTGAAGAGGTGCTGTTGGGGATTGACATTGAACCAAAAATTTTCTATCAATTCTTTTTTATGTGTTGGGGAAGGTTCACTGAAGATGAGATACTGTTTAAAAGTTACCACTTTCAACTACTTACATTGAGAGTCAGATTTTTTTTTTTTTGTTACATATCCCTCCCCTGTCTGCTTGCTCTTGCTGTGTGTTCATTTTTTGTGTTCTTCTATGTCTGCTTTGTCTCCCCCCGCTTGTGGGTGGGTCTGCTTCCGTTCACAGGCGGCTTTGCTCCATTCGCAGGCGGCTCCGCCCTGCTCATGGCAGCTTTTGCCCTGCCCGTGGCGGCTTTGCCCTGCCCATGGCGGCTTTTTGCCCTGCCCATGGCGGCTTTGCCTTCTCAGGCAGTCTGCCCACTCGGAGAGGTCCCCGGGACCCGAACCGGGGGCCTCCCATGTGGTGTACCGGCGCCCTACCCACTGGGCTATACAGTCGGCCCCCAGATTTTTTTTTTT
>PVKH010020956.1:0-14652 GCA_004027955.1 Chaetophractus vellerosus | reverse complement strand
TCCCTAAAGTGATTTTTGGATTGTGTCACTTTGAGTTAAAATACTTCCCTGTCTTTGCAGTTCACCAAGAATAAATCCCATAACCCTTACCATGCCTTACAAGGCCCTGCACACACTTGCTCTCTCCAGAGCGAGACCAGGTAGAGCCTGCTCCTATTCATGATGGCACTCCAGGGTTCAGGTTTGAAAGCCCAGCGAGTTCCTTTTGCTCAAGGATTGTATGTGATACCTCTGGGCCAGCCAGGATCGAATAGGCCAGTGGGCTGTAGAGATCTGAGTTCAGGACAAAGGCCTAGGCTAGACATCTTCTCCGTGTGAGTGGAGGGTGAAAGCTCGGCAGCTGATGAGCTCACTTGAGGAGGATGTCGATAGAAATGGACATAGGAAGAAATCAGTTTGTTAAATCCTAGGTGAGTTATTTGCCTCTCTGTCTTGATTTCAAAATCTCTCCTACCTATAAGTATAAAAGTGGAAATGCCCTAAGTTCTGAGGGTCTTTGGGTCAGCATAAAAACTGAGCCTTTTACCAGTCTGTCATTATTACCAAGTTGAAAAGTACATATCAAAACGAAATAGAGTTTATGAACAACAGCAAAATATAATAGGGTAAGTAGGGGGAAAATACAACAAATGTTAAATACAGACTATAGTTAATAGTAGTACTTTGGCGATGCTCTTCATAATTTGTTACAAGTGTTTCACAACAATGCAAGGTATTGGTGGCGGGGTGATGTTTGGGAGCCCTGTATGATGTTATGCATGTTTTGTAAATTCAGAACTTTTACTCTACATTTACTGTTTATGTATGTTCACGTATGAATGATATACTTCAATACATTTTTTAAGGTTAAAAAAAAAAATTGGGACGCTTATAAAGATGACCTCATCTTTCATTCTGAACAATCATGATGTTTCTCTGTGCGTCACATACCATGCAAGGTACTAGGGATACGAAGATGAGTGAGATGCTGTCCTTGTCCTAGAGTTCTCTGTTTTGTGGGGCAGAAATGTACAGGGGCAATGCAGTTATTATACAGTATAATATGAGAGGAGAGTACATAAGCCAATCTTCTCTGAGAAGGTAAACTGATTTTTTGAAAAATATTTATTGTGGTAACATATGTGCAACACAAAATTTCCCATTTTAACCATTTTCATGTATGTGATAGAGTGATGTTAATTACATTCACAGTATTATGATCATCACTATCCATTACCAAAACTTCATCATCACCCCAAACAGAACTTTGGATGCTGACTGATTTGAATCTGGAAGCACAAGGAAGAGTCAGCTAGGCAAATAGGAGGATGAAGGGGGATTGTAGTTGGAGGGCATAGTAAGTGCAAGGAATGGAGGGGAGAACATGACAGTTTGGGGGCCCTCTGTGACTCAATGGGTGCAGGTGACTGGATTTTATTCTGATGGCACTGAGGGAGATAAGAGGATTAGATTTGCATTTTGGAATGATCACTGGCAGATTTTAATGATTGAAGTTGTGTTAATTTGCCACGGGACTACCAATGCAAAATTACCAGAAATGCATTGGCTTTTTAAAGGGGAGTTTATTTGAGGTAAAAACTTACAGTTCAGAAGCTGCAAAAATGTCCAAGTCAAGTCATCATCAGAGATGCTTTTTCACCAAAGGTTGGCTGCTGGCAGATCCTGCAATCCTGCTAGAGGCGAGATGGTGGGTCTGCCTGTCTCCTTTCTCCTGGAGCACAGCTGTGGGCTATCAGGCCTGTCCCCCTGGGCCTCGTCTCCCCTCGGGCTTCTGTGTCTTTCTGTAGCTGTAGGCTGGAGTCCTCTCTCACATAGCCTGGTCAAGATGGCGGCAGCTCTCTTTTTTTTCTCTGCTTCTGCTTTCAGTGCTCAGTTTATATAAAACCCCTGCAAGAGTGGGGAGAGCCAACCTGGGCCAAGCCTCACTGACGCAGTCCCGATCAAAGGGCCCTACACCCACTGGAAGTGATTAGTTCAAGAACATGATCTTTTCTGAGATTTACAAATAACTTCAAACTTTCACAGAAGTGGGGAGAAGATTGTGGGCCAAGCAACCTAGAGAGACATTTGGGTTATTAAATAGTGGAAACATGGTCAGTGTGATTGAGAGGTGAATAATTTGCTTGTTGATGGATTTTGAATTTTTAATATTATCTCTTTGCTTTCATTAGGTGGATAAATATTTGAAGGAAATTCTTCAAGATTTGATTAAGAACCTTACCAGCAATATGTGGCGGGTTCGAGAATCCAGGTATCATTTTTGGAAATATAAGATTAGTCAAATATTTAAATTTTTTCCCATCAGATTTCCAAGTTTTATTCTTTGTGCAAAAAGAATAAATTAAAACAATTGAAAAGTATATTTCTAGTTGGGGTAGAAACTTATCTTTCTTTAACTATTTAAACTCTTGTCAGTGGTTTTCCTAAGTTGTCTTAGTTTACCTAAGTATGAAATTACTAAAGCAAGAGATCACTTATTAAATTGGTAGACATCAAGATATATTTATATATGCCTATGACTTTGTAGGCTAGCATCTATTTATATGTACAGTTTATATTTATTCAGTGCTTGCTATCCTAGGGGCATAATGGTAAATAAAAAATGTATCATCTTAACGGGATTGTATTATAGTTGTGAGAAATAGGCATTTGATGAGTCAAGTGCCATCTGTATTTGGTAAATTTGGAGCACCAGGAGAGAATTGTCATTGCTCTGTGGGAGGGAGGGGACCTTGAAACTAGAAATTCAGGCAGAATCTATGTTCTCTTTTGGTATGAATGTTTCATAGTCAAATATTGAGCTTTCTTGATCATATGTTTGAAACTAAATTGCTTATAATTTTCAGCTGTTTAGCTTTGAATGATTTATTGAGAGGAAGACCCCTAGATGACATCATTGATAAACTTCCAGAAATTTGGGAAACACTTTTTAGAGTGCAAGATGATATCAAGGTATTACAGAAATGATCTGCATTTATTAATAGAACAGCTCAAACTTCAATTGCTAAAATATATGTTATATATTTCAGAATTCATTATTTGGACAATTTTAAGAGACCATGATTTCCCCCAGAAGTTTGTTTTAATGTGCCTGTAGTTGCAAGGTTGGGTGTCTTTAGGTCTAAATTGAGTTAATTTTAGAATAAGAAAAAGTGGCTACTAAGCAGTAATCTAATGATGTTATTAGATTATGTGATAATCTGGAATAACTGTACTTTGAGCAATATAAAAAATTGGTTCAGTCATTTTGAAGTAAAGTGACCATTCCCTCTGGAATGTTTCCTGGGCAGCTAAACTTTAGATATTTTATCATTAAATTAGGCACTTCAGTTTTGTCTTTCTTTTTGCTTTATTCCTTAGATTTTTACTCTCTCAGAATACTCACATAGATCTTTTACGTTTGCTTTTATAACACATTTAGTTATTATACTTAATTACTAAATTTTTGTAATGTCAAAATAGGCCCCATCTAATTTTTAGAAAATAATAATATGGCTTTGTAATGCGTATCTTGATGGGCAAAAAGCCTGATTAAACACCATTTTTTTCCTAACCTGGTATTGAAAATACGATTTTCACTAACTGCAGAGTCTGAGGCAGTTAAATACACATTGTGGGGTAGATGAAAATGAAACACTCTAACTTGTATGATGCCAAACTTTTCTTCTCATTTTTAGGAATCGGTGCGAAAAGCAGCAGAACTAGCTCTAAAAACTTTAAGCAAGGTGAAAACTCTATCTTACATAGGGGCTGGGGTGGGACGGGGTCAGGTTCTATGTGACCACAACAATAATGGTTTGTTTATTTTTTTATCAAGTCAAATGGCACTTAATTGCAGTGTAACTGATATAGTTCACTGTTTTTACAGAAAGTGAGAAAGGGGGTGCTATCATGCTAGAATACTAGTATTTTTAGCGAAGTGTACCTCTAGTCTCTGAATGGTGAGCTTCTCTGGGCCTTTATGACTGTGCTTGGCCTGAAGAACATTAGATCAAGCAACCATCTAGATTTTCTCTTACCATTGCTCTGTTTATGTGTTTTAAACTCTATCTTTCATATATTATGAGGTTAGTAGGTTTTTTGAAACTAATAAGTCTCCCAGTTGAACATGATTTTATTGTGATATATCAGCGACTTCTACGTTCTAGCTGTATAAAACTTGTCATAGAATGCATCGTTAGTAAGTAGTAAAGGCAAGCTTTAAACTCAGGTGTTTCTGATTCTACATTTGGGTATTTACTCTATTTTGCCGCCACCCATAATAATGGATGATGGTGATGATGATGTTGGTGATGTCTTAAGCCTTCTTCAAAGCTCTCTCTTACATTTTGTCATTTCATCTTCACCTGTTTTCTTCCCCTGATCACAAGTTACCAAGCTTTCTGTTTTGTTATTGGCAGACCTAGGACTCATTCCCAGATCTCATTCCTCTGTCTCCCCCTATATAGTATCAGAAAGTAGACTCATTATTCCTTTTTTATGGAGGTGGGAAGTAGAAAGTATTTTGTCAGTTGAATGCTTTATTGGGTGAGAGGTCAGTGCCACTCATTCCTGTGCTTCTTGTGTGTGAGGTTTGTGTGAAAATGTGCGACCCTGCCAAAGGAGCAGCTGGCCAGAGAACCGTGGCTGTCCTTCTTCCCTGCCTTCTGGATAAGGGGATGATGAGCCCTGTGACAGAAGTTCGAGCCCTCAGGTGTGTCATCAGTGGGAGAAACAAGGACATTGGGTTTCTTTGGTCCTTAGCCATGCAGGAGAAATTGGGTTGTTGAAATGTTAGGTTGTTGAATGTGTGGAGAAAATGGGGTGAGAAAACCCTTTGAGGTGCCCCAAGAGCGTTTATGAAAAGTAGTGATACGAATCAGAACATTTTCCTAGAAACATTCTCACGGGAACGTTGCGTTCAGGCAGTATTCTGCCAGTCTGCCCCCAGCAAGCACATTTTCCTGTTATGCCAGAGGTCTTTGGGAGCTTGCTGGTTGGTTATAACACTTCACAGATTATTAGATTTAAAATAAACTCTTTCCCAGCTGCAGCAATGAAATATTCGCAAGTTTCACTCACATGTAACTCTGTGTCTGAGTATGGCAGGGAGCTGTGTGAGGCAACAGCTTCCTGCTATAAACTGACAGGGATATGTCAGAGCAAGGAAAGACTTGGACAAGTCCAGCTTGGCGAGTAATGAGCATTTATTTAGGGGCTCACGTGGGGTCCTCATCCTCGGTGGTGGGAGGACAGACAGTGTTTTCTGAGCTTGATCGTCCACGCTTACCGCCAGAGGAGAGGGGTCTTTTATGGGGCATGTCTCCGTGCAGCTGAGGGGGAGCTGCCCTCTAAAGAATGCAGTGCATTGCCAAAGGCACATGATATGACAATAACTATCAAGGCACGCAGGGGCTGCACCTGACTTTTAGAGGAAACAGTTTCTAAAGGGACAAGTGTTTTCAGCAGGGCAGAAGTTATACATTGGTGGAAAGGCCTGTTGATTTAGGGGTGGTCAGGCAGTTTGGGGGAAACATACCATGGCAGGCTTCCGGAAAAGCAGGTTAAGCATTCTAGTTCACGATCTGTTAATCAGTCACGAGTTACAGGGGCTTACAGTTTTAACTGTTCAGGAATGCTGCTCCTGTTTGGAGTGGGGGAAAGAGCAGGACGGGTTGGGGGGAGAAAAAATGCAAAGTCATATATGCCACATACATGGCCACTCACCTTTTTGAATTGAAATCAACAGTGAAGGATTCTAGCTTGTATATTGTTTTTAAACTAGAAAGTTATTAGGAACTTGGTTCCATTTTGTTTCCCTCTTAGAACTAGATCAAATTAATAGCACCAACAATATTTCATGGTAACTGAATAGTTGAAGAGGGAAAGTTTTTTTTAGAAGGATTCACTTAATTAATGCAAAGGAATGATAAAATTAGGATATCAGTGAGTTGCTACCCTCAATAAAATAATCTAGATAATGATAATCAGTGGCTCCTTCATCCACTGGGTCATGGGGAACTATAATTCATGGTCCAGGCCAACAAAACCTGAACCCACTCATCACCCTTAACATCACAAATGTGGGCCAGACAGAACGTGTATCCTGATGTGGTGGAATAGAGCACACATAGCACCACCTACGAAAAGTTTCAGTGTAAAAAAAACTGCACCTGAACCTGACCAACCTGCAGATCTGCACAGGGGACAGAGGAACATGCTAAATTACACCACTGGAATGCATTCAGTGAGGACAAGTAGGAGAATGGGCAGGAGGTGTTATAGCTGTAAGAAGATTTAAGAAATGCAGTAAATTGTACTGTGTGAATGGACTCCGGATCCTGATTCAAAGAAAGTAGTTCTTAAAGACACTTATGAAACAATCAGGGAAGTTTAGATATTAGATGATATGCAAAAAAGTATTAGTATTTTTAAGATGTGAAAATCGCATTATGATTATGATAAGGACTTATCTCTTAGAGACACATACTTAAGTTGAGTCATATTATGCTTCAAAACAATGTGACGGGAAAAAACCTTTGCCTTTGTGTGTATAGAGGAGGTATATATGACACCATATTGGCCAAATGCTGCTAATTGTTGAATTGGGTGGAGGGTACGTGGAAATTCATTTATGATTTTCTCTACTTTCATATATGTTTGAAATTTCCTATAATAAAAAATAAATAGTGCAAAGATCAGGCTCTGTAATCATGTGAGTGTATGCCTGAATGCAGTAAAGTGCAGTGTCCTCATGATTGGATTTGTAGAGCTTCTGACAAACCCTTTGTTAAAAGGACTCAGGAGTTGTGTTCTGTGTGTCCGTAGCATTAACACGCTTGTGAAGATCAGCAAAAGTGCAGGAGCCATGTTGAAACCACATGCACCCAAACTTATCCCAGCTCTGTTGGAATCCTTAAGTGTATTGGAACCCCAAGTTCTCAATTATTTGAGCCTCCGGGCTACAGACCAAGAAAAGGTAGGTTGATAGCACAGGCCTGTTTGTAAGTATCGTGATGGAAGAGCCCTTTAAGGTTTCTGAGGTCCATCTGAACAGCCCCCCCAGTGTCCTTAGATACGCCCTGTGACTCCTGTGGACACATGCTTAGAAGAGCATTGGTCTTTGGGGGCGGGGTGGGGTCATACAGTCTTTTGTAAAATAGATCAAAACTGGCACCTCCAGCAAAAAATGCATTAACAGTCATTTAACACAGGTTTTTGCATAAATTTACATATATGTATGTTTTCTTAAGGGATGGGTCTGAACCTTCAGAGTGCTTCTGTGGATCACCCCTTGACCCATAAGTAAAGAGGATTTGCACCTAGACTTTGGCATCATCCAAAAATTGTTCTGCTTTTCAGATATCGTACCCTAATTTCCTAGTCTCTGACCAGAGTCTTTCAAAAAAATTATTTAAATTGCAGCTGAAATATTTTTACTGTGTAAAATTAACACACTACAGAAAGGTAGAATGTAGTTCCCTGTGGGGGTGCATTCTCCCCTACCACCACATTTTTTCCAATTGTCAACAATTTCCTGTGGCCTTTTTCAAATCCTTTTGTAGTCAGAGGCTAAAAAAAGCAAACAAACTTTGATTTTAAATTAGATTAAGACTGTGACTATTGTTCTGCAACTTGCTTTTTAAAAAATTAACAGTGTTTCAGTTATAGAGATTTGGTTCATTTCAGTGCGTGCATAATATTTTACAGTGAGGTGATGTGCAATTTATTTTACCATTTCATTACAATAAACTGTCTAGTGATGTACACCTTTCATTTATACCTCCGTATATTCGCATTTTTGTAAGAGAGGTTTTGCGACATTAAAAGTTAGGAAGATTGATTTCTCTACACTTTCTGCCCACATTGAGCAGCAATCTGAGAAACAACAATGTTCTGCCCTGTACTTTCCTCTTACTAGTGTCCATTATTTTTTCTTATTGTTTTAGCTATTTATCTTTCTTCCTATTCTATGCCTATTTTTCTACTTTGCTGGTTAATCTTTCCACATTTGTCTTGGTTTAACCCCTGCCATATGTTGTAAAGGTTTTCTCTCATTTCCGCATTTGATTTCTAACTTGCCTAAACCATCATAGCTTACTGTCTTTCCTTTGCCTCCAATATTGCTGTTTCTCCTCGTTCCTCATCCTTTCCTCTTTAGTAGTCGACTTGCCCTTTCCTAGGTCCCTATAGCATAGTTAGTGACTAGATTGAGCATTAGGAAACATAAGTTCTAGTCTAAGCTCTGCAGCCCCAGGCAAGTGATTTGTGTGGGCCTTACATTTTTCATTGATTGTGTCTGGTTAGTAGTAACACCTCCCATAGGGTAGTTGTAAGACTAAAATTCTGTTGTGGATATGAAGGCATTTAAGAAATTAAAGCATTAAGTGTATAATTACTTAGACATGGTTAAAAAAAAACAAAACAAAACACCTTTGCTAGAAATTTATGTAGTCTATTCCTTTTTTAGTAGATAGAGAACCTGAGGCCCAAGGAGGCTGGATGACTTGTCAGAGTCATACTATGTGTTAAATTGTAACTGCAGTTAATTTCTAACTCTTGTCTAAATTTCTTATCTGCAGTGAGGTGCTGCTTCTCCAGGTAAATTGTTGAGTGTAGGTAGATCAAAAGAAATTAGATTTAGACTTATGCTTGACTTTGTTATAGCTACATACTACTAAAAATTAGTTATTTGGTTTGGAAATAAAGCTCTAATGTGTGTGTGGTTGGGGGAAGGAGATTATTCCTAATTAAGTGAATGTCCTGAGGGACTTGAATTTGTCTTCTTCAGGCTGCAATGGATAGTGCGCGACTCAGTGCTGCCAAATCCTCTCCCATGATGGAAACGATCAACATGGTGAGTGTCTAAAATTCTTCAGGCTACTTTAAATGAAGTAGAGGTTTAAGGGATGAGTCAAGGCTGTTATTGCAACTCCAGTTTTTTCTTAGTGTAATTTTTTTTTCTTACTATATACTACAAAATGTAATAAATACTTTTCTAAATATTAAAATCCGTTAGTCCAGATTTGTGTTATAAGGGAGAACAACATATTAATAGATAGCTCTACAAATCTATATCCATATATATTTTAGTCCACCAATTAAGAAAGTTCACATTTTTGCCTCTGCCTTACAGTTGTCTGTGGGTGGAACTAGGAAGGTGTAACCTGGGTCTGTGGATATTCACTGTAGTAAGGCAGTAAGACAGATAGGTGAAGAGAAGTGAGCAATGCTGATAGGTTGTTTCAGTCACAGAGAGACATTTGCAGTTAAGAGCTACTTGACACTGAAGTTCTAATTCCTAAAGTCCCTAGAGTTTTGTCTTTCAGAGTCAAGCCTCTTAGAGTTTTGGCTTCCTGCTGGGCATACCCTGTAGGTGGCTGGCTGAGAACTTATGACCTCCTGGAAATTGAGGAGCAGATCGCACAGGGCTGGGCAAGAGTGGATACTTTTGAGTGGCTACTGGATGAATATTTCCAAAATTTGATCTAAAGAGTGTTTTATCTTAGTTGGATATTAGAGGGAAAGGAGCTTAGAGAAATATAAACAGAGAACACCGTATGGATATGTTCATTAATAATAGAGTATATGCTGTTGTGTTTTCAAAAATATATTCCAGCAAATAATTAGTGAATTAAGTTAACTTATTAGGGGAAGTTTGGTAGGAAAGTCCTCCTAAATAGGTCAATTTTAACCTATATCTTAAAACGTACAGTAAACATGGAATGATAAAGAAGAGGACCCAGAGGGGTTCTTTGTTTTTTGAGTAATCATTATTTTCTACTTTAGTAAATTGATCTTTTTCCTTAATTTTGTTTTGTTTTGCTTTTGCTTTTATTATGTTGAACTGAGTGATTTTTCTTCTTGTGTGTAGTACAGTGGTGATCTTAATGTTGAAATTAGATTAAAATCAAGCCAGTGATTTTTCAACTTCATGTCAAGTCCATGGGTACATGTTTGACATGGGCAGTATTTGATTAAAGCCCTGCCTCCAGTGGTCCTGACTGGATTGTTTGTGAAGGCTTACTGTTGTATTTATTCTTTTCCAACAGTGCCTGCAGTATCTTGATGTGTCAGTGCTGGGTGAACTAGTTCCTAGATTATGTGAACTGATTAGAGGTGGTGTTGGTCTTGGAACTAAGGTAAGTGTACTTTACCAAGATTAAGTGTGCGTCACTATTAGTTTGCGCCATAAATACGTATGTTTGAAATTCATCCTTTTCTTTATAACCTAATACTATTTTACATTAACCATGTTGTTTCTGTGGTTGCACTAACTTAAAACATGTAGCTCATTCAGGAACATGTAGCTTATCAGTGAGTAGTGTTTTCCTTCTTCAGTGGAATCTGTTCCCAAGTTGCCATGCCTGTGCCCCCCGGGTCCTCGTTCCTCTCAGTTCACGGAAATGCTCATCCGCTGACAGGGCAGGGCTTTTCCGGGTAGCGATTAGTGTTTTCACAGAGCGGTCAGCAGGTGTTTGGGTAGAAAAAGGTATTCCTCAAGGATCTTTCAGTGCTCAGACATTTCCCCCCCCATCTTTTAAAAATAAACAGATGGTTCACATTCTTTTTGTTGTTGTTGTTATTTAAAATTAGCTTTTGCTTGTATTAAAATATCTAGCCTTTATAGATCAGAAGAAAATTAGAAAATATTAGAAAATAATTGGCCTTAATTTTGCCACCCAAAGGGAATTGCTGTCAATATTCTGGAATGTGCTGCCCAGTTTCTTTTCTGTGTACATGCCTTCTATAGTGTCCTCTTTAATGGCTTTATGATACTCTAGTGTATGGATGTAGCAAATTTACTTTAACCATTGGTGAGCATCCAGTTTGTTTGCCCCCCCCCCCCTTTTATTAAGCAAAGTACTGTGATGAATATCTTTGGGGCCATCTGAAGTTTTTTCCCTTTGGTTAAATGTCTAGAAATGGATATGGTAGAATAAAGATAGACAAAATGACATGTGTTGCCTTCCTGAAAGCTTGAACCAGTTTTTTTCTTACTTGCAGTGTATGAGAGTACCCACCTTCCTGCTGGAGGTCTTGGGAAAAGTCTTTGCATTACTCATTTAAAATAAGGGTTTTCCCCTATCTAGATTGAATCCCATGGGGGCTAGTAGGCATCATGTCTTTCTTATCTTTAAATCTGTGACACCTAAAACAAGGGATTTGGTAGAGCATCATGACCATCAAATTTAGACCTTTGCCTTTGTAACCCTATAGGGAGGCTGTGCCAGTGTCATTGTGTCATTAACTACTCAGTGTCCCCAGGACCTAACACCTTACTCAGGTGAGTTTGTCTGAAAGATGTGTGGTGCTGTTTTTACGTGGTCATGTCTAGTGTGACACGATTTTAAAGGGAAAGCTTATGTTCATTCAGACGATGCTGGTGATGCAATCTGCTCCCTTTATTTCTCTCTTTGCAAGAAGTGCAAGGGTTATCAAGTTTAGCCAGTTTTCACTGTTTTATAAAAAGTGTTTGATTATTTCTTAGTGGTGTAAGTTGGTGAAAGCATCTTCTATCCTGTAAGATCCTTTTACTATGTACAGCTAATTTGACATGAGCGTTTTTTACTTCTTAGATTGGCTCCGGTATCGTGCTAATGAACTTTATGTACCTAGCTCTCCTTTTGTTCCTTTCCCCACAATATTCTAGACACAGATTAATTTTTAAATTTATATCATATGAAAGAAAGGAAAGGGAGAGTACAAGTCTAACACTTCAAGGAACCAAAACTACTGTGGAGTAAATCAGATTTTTACTGTGGAGTAATCAGGTATTATGTTTGTTTTGGTCCTGGGAACAGAGCAGAACATTTGGTCAGTCAAGTATCACTTTTTTTTTTTTTTCCTTTATTTCTGATAGGTAAACTTATGAGTGCTTTGCTTAGTGGCTTGACAGATCGGAACAGTGTCATTCAGAAATCCTGTGCATTTGCCACAGGCCATTTAGTACGGGTGAGTTGAATTTCTTACTTAGTTAAGTAAAACACTTTGATTACGATGAAGAAATGACTAGAATTGTTTCTTTTAGACCTCACGAGATAGCAGTACTGAAAAACTACTGCAGAAACTCAATGGCTGGTATATGGAGAAAGAAGGTACCTTTCTTTTCCTGTGTTATGTTGTTTTTAATTTAGATGTTAAGATAATAAAGCAGAATACCTTGCTTGAGAAGCTTTTACTTGGCCTTATCTATTCATTTGTTTTGTTGTGTGCAAGTTGAGCAATGGTCTGTTTAGATCAGTTACCCTTTAAAATGATACATTTCATAAAGATTTTGTTTTTTTTTTTCTGTTTCACTTCAGAACCCATCTATAAGACCTCTTGTGCTTTGACTATTCATGCTATTGGACGATACAGTCCTGATGTATTGAAGAACCATGCAAAAGAAGTTCTGCCATTGGCATTTCTAGGCATGCATGAAATTGCTGATGAGGAAAAATCAGAAAAAGAAGAATGTAACTTATGGACTGAAGTGTGGCAGGAAAATGTACCTGGTCAGTAAACAATGCCCATGAATTAAACCTGTTTCTTAAGAACTACAGGTGGAATCTTAAATTTTTTACCCACAATCTCTTAGAGTTACTTTCCAAGGACCTTAACAACATGCAAATCCCATTTAGTGTTTGTTTGCTTGTTTGTTTGTTTTTAGGAGGTACCAGGGATTGAACTTGGGACCTTGTTCATGTAAAGCAGGCCCTCAACCACTGAGCTATATCTGCTGGACTCCATTTAGTGTTTTTTTTTTCCCCCCCATTTGTTTTTTCTTCTTTTTTTACTTTTCCCCATTTAGTTTTATGCCTACTAAACTAATTGCTAAGTACTCAAGGCTGGTACTCAGAGCCCTTCTCTTTACTTTTCTCATTGCTGCCTGTGTAAGAGAATAGAAACTCTGCTCAAGCAAAGAAGAGTTGTACTTGTTTTAATTGAGAGTGTAGGCATGATTTTATTTTAGGTTCCTGTATTAGTCAGCCAAATGGGTGCCTTTGCAAATATACCAATAATTGGTTTGTCTATATAAACGGTATTTATTTGGGGTAGAAGCTTACAGTTACCAGGCTACAAAGCATAAGTTTCTTCCCTCACCAAAGTCCATTGCCACGTGTTGGAGCAAGACAGCTGCAGACGTTTGTCAGGGTTCAGGCTTTTTGGGTTCCTCTCTTCCTGGGGCTGTGTTTCTCTCCGGGGTTAGCGCTTCTTCCACAAGGTCAGCTGTAGACTGTCAGGCTAACGGTTCACTTCTCTTCTCCTGGGGCATCCTCTCCAACATCAGAACTGCTTCCCCAATCTGCTCCCTCTGTCTTTTGCCTTGCCTTTTATACTTGAGACCACACCCAGCGAGGGGCGGGGCTGGATGCCCTAACGACATCGTCCAGTTAACACCCTAATCATAAACCTAATCGTGCCCAGATGAACAGATCAGTTTACAAGCATGATTCACTATCAATTTTTGGAATTCATAATTAGATCAAACGGCTACAGTTGCCTTAGAGTATGATTTTAGAGTGTTGGTTCTCAACTGCGTTTCACCTCGTCTCACACTGGTGGATGATGATTGTACAATACCCTCCAGTGAACATATCCAATTCCATAAGGTCCACCTGTTGTAGAGACGAGCCACACCACCACCCACTTTCTCTTTCGAAAGAGTGCTGTGAGGTCACAGTTAAGAACCACTGCTTTAGACTGACAGTCACTGACTTTCTTCAGACGTAGTAAAGGAGAATCAGTGAATTCTTCTGTCCTTTAAAAGTTTTCATACTGCTTTTCCTAACCCAGGTTCCTTTGGTGGCATTCGATTATACCTGCAGGAGTTGATTACCATTACCCAGAAGGCTTTGCAGTCTCAGTCCTGGAAAATGAAAGCCCAGGGTGCAGTTGCCATGGCATCGATTGCAAAACAAACCAGCTCCCTAGTACCTCCATATCTGGGAATGATACTGACTGCATTACTGCAAGGCCTGGCGGGAAGAACATGGGCAGGAAAGGTAAAGGAGTCATTCAGGCCCACTTAAATCGAAAGGTATCCTTAAGGGATTGTGACATCATCTTTCATTTTCTGTAAAAATAAGAACCTGAATTTTGGGGGCTTCAGATGGGTTGTTTTTGTGAACCATATTTCCTAGCCTATGGGAAACTGGGTCGACTTTGACTGGCTAAGTATGATATTTCCTTGTAGTAGAACCCACATGTCCTTCAATAATGTACGGTTATGTTGGAGATTGATTTTTATTTATCGTGTTCAGCTTTCCAAGTTAGTCTTAAACCACGTGGCCACCATTTTGTCCCTGGTGACCAGTCACCTCATGAACAGATCAGGACTGGCCATCATCTGTGAAATTGAGTAGCTTCTCCTCAAGAGGTGGATGCCCAACTTGGGGGCCTGTGAGTTAGTAAAAGTTATTTTTTATACAAGGGCAATAAGATACTTACAGTGAATAGACAGTGGGAAAGATGAACTTGGGGTAACATATTATGGTGTACTTCATGTTGTAAAGGTCATATTACCTGCACAGAAGTACTGGACTAGGAGTCAGACCTAGTTATAATTCCACACTGACACTTCTTCTGCCTGAGTGACTTTGCACAAGGCAGTTCTCCAGTCCGTTATGAAATGGAGATGAAGATACATATCCCCTCCCGCTTCTGTGGTTAGGCGTGAAACTCAGTGGA
>PVKH010020955.1:0-14457 GCA_004027955.1 Chaetophractus vellerosus | reverse complement strand
TTTGGACTAATATTTACAATTCTAAACAAAGGATGGTTCTTCCTCCCTAATAGCCTTGAGCTCCAAAAGATAAGCTGATGCAGCTCTTTGCTTTTGTAACCCCACCTGCCAACTTGCTTAAGGAATTTGCCCACTTGCCTAGTAACCCACTAGCCAATGAACAAGAACTTATATAACCCCATGAAAGGTGATGTTAGGGCCCCAGAATTTGGAGATTGAATCCTCTGGGTCCACATGTAATAAAACTTTGTTCAATTAGCCTCCCCAGAGTGCCATTTGGGTCTTCTTCCTTCCATCAGCCACAACAAAAGGACTGACTCTGTGCCAATTTCTTTGTTTAGAGCTTATCTCCACAACAAAGAGTAAATTTCCTAATAGCAGGAACCTTTTTTCTCTCCATTATTGCTGACTTCTGTGCCAAGAGCTGGCATATTTTAATTAAATGTATGGATGTCTTTTTACCTTTTGACTACTTTTCTATATGTTAGATCCACTAAGTCTTTGAGAAGTAACTTCTTACTTGTAGGTCCAAGCAAGTCATCTGAGTGGAAATAAAATTGTCAAAGGAAACCATATAGGGCTTTTTGGAAGAGAAACACAATAAATATTTATGAAATATTTATTCTGTGTAAACCACTATAGAACATACAGTGGAGATTTGCTTAATGACATATTGAATGTATTTGTAGTCATGTTAACAATTTAATTACAGATCCTGTTCATCCAAGCTCTCATCTCTGAAACAAGTCTTAGAGAAAGTAAATGGGGTACAAAAACAATGTCGCCAAATTTGTTCTCCTGGGTCTTACTAAGAATCCTGAGGGATAAAAAGCATTATTTGTCCTGTTTTTACTCATCTATGTCATGACTATGGTTGAAAGTCTGTTCATTGTGGTGACTGTTATTGCCAGCTTCTCACTGGGCTCACCCATGTACTTCTTCCTTACCTATCTTTCACTCATGGATACCACTTATTCCACTGCAATTTCCCCCAAAGTGATTTTAGACTTACTCCATGACAAATTCTATTTCCTTCCTGGCTTGTATGGACCAGCTTTTTATATAATATTTATCTGGTGGTGTGGAGGTCTTCCTGCTGGCAGCAATGACCTATGATCACTACATGGACATCTGTAAGCCACTGAATTACTTGACCATTATGAAGAGATAAATATGCATCTTGCTGCTGCTGGTGGCCTGGGTGGAGGTTTTGTGCCTTCTGTGGTTCAACTTCTTTTTGTGTACAGCCCCCCTTTCTGCAGCTCAAATATCATCAACCACTTCATCTGTGACATGTACCCATTATTGTAATTTGCCTGCACTGACACATACTTTATAGGCTCACAGTGATTGCCAATGGTTGTTCCACCTGCATGGTCATCTTCATCCTTCCACTCATCTCCTATGGGGTCATCCTATGCTCCCTAAAATCTCACAGCCAAGAAGGGAGGCACAAAGCCTTATATACCTGCAGCTCCCATATTGTGGTGGTTATCTTTCATTTTGTTCCCTGTATTTTCATGTATGTGAGACCTGTTTCCAACTTTCCCATTGATAAATCTGTGAGAGTGTGTTTTTTAACTTTATCATTCCCATGTTAAAACTTTTAATATACACATTGAGAAATTCTGAGATGAAAAATACTATGGGAAAACTCTGATATAAAAAAATAACTTTAGGTAGTGTTATCTACACTGAACACAGCAGCTTTCCTTAAAGAAATTATGCATTTTTTGTTTAAGATTACTTCTGCTCCTCAGCTTAGTGTCTATGCATGTACATTTTAAGATATTTGGTTGGAAAATGATATTGTGTTAGATGGGCTGTGTTTGATGATGAAAAGAGTTTCTAGATCTTTATTAGGGGAGAGATAATTTATTTTGGACTTGAATATCATACTAACCCATGATGTAAGCATATTATTATGTTTTTCCACACTAGCTATTATAAGCATTTTGGGCATCCTTAAAAGAATAGGGAGAACTTTTGCTTGTGTCTCCATGATACTGACAATATGAATAAAGAAACCTGTTTTTTTTCATAAGCAGTATGTCCCCTTAAATTTGCATTAAACAAATAATTTTTACACCTAGATATAGTAATGATTTTTTTGATAAACAATTTTGTTTATTCAATTTTATTTTTAAAAAAGCAAAACTTTTTCTTAGTATCCTGGAACATCCCAAAACCATAAATTTGAAAGAATTATTTTTAGTGTAATATCATCTCTATTTAGCAAAAGTTAATTTTTCTAACTAAAGAAAAGAAGTTTTAAATCTTTTCTTTTTATATATTATTACCTTTCATGCATATTGAATAATATACACAATTTATTCATACATTTTTTGTAGCCTCTTACCTAGACTATTATCAATATCACCAAAATGTCCTGTGTGCATCCTCAGATACCATTCCTCTGCCTGTAATCAAAAATAATCCCAATCCTGAATTTTTTGTGAATCAAAAAATTAAAATATTTTGCATGTGTATGTGTCCTTCAAGTATATTGTTTAGATTTTCTTATTCATTGCCTTTTTAAAAATTATATTTTGTAATACTTGGTTTTCTGCATTTTATTTTTATCACTCAGTGTTAATCTATGATTTGCTCATATGACTGCATGACACTCTAGCCCAGTCATTTCCACTGCTGTACATTATTCCATTATGAATATATCACAGGCTATGCATCTGTTCTACATCAGTTGTCAATGTGATATTTTTAGTCTTTGATATTGCAAACACAGCTACTCAGGACACCCTGTAAAAATTATTGTGTGTTAAGTAGGGTGCTTACATGTTCACTTTTACAGATGACTGCAATTTTGGGGGGTAAAGTTGTATTATCAGTTACACAACTAAAAGCAGTATGTAACTGTTCTGTTATTTTATATCCTTGCCAAAACTTGCCAAATTTTTGATATTTTTTCTAATCTTATGGGCATAAAAATGTGATTTCATTGTGGTTTTATTTTGCATTCCTTATTGCTATTGAAGTTGACTGTGTTTTCACGTTTAATGGACATACTCTTTTTGTAATCTAGGTCCAGGAAAATATTCTATATTATCTTGTGAATATTTCAATTTATTTCATTTTTAAATTTTGAGCTTTATCTATTGAATGTTCAGTTTTGTTTACACTGTGAGGTTAACACCTTATTTCATTTTTCCCAATGTAGACTACTAGTTGTTTAAGAATTACTTATTGAATAACCCATTATTTCCTTATGTTATATATGGAGTTTTCATTTATGTCTTATTCTCATTCTGCTTTATCTCTTTTCTTCAACTAATCAATTGTTCTAACCCTATGTTCATTTCTATAACTATATTTATAATAATTTTTTCATGTTTGACAAGACAACTACCCCCAAACATTATTCTTCTGTTGAAGAGATTTGGTGATCTTGAGCCTTTGCTTCTCCATATGCATTTTAGATTTAGCATGTCACTTTAAAAAAAGCTGTGGAGATTTTTATTGGAATTGCACTGATGTTATCTTTATATTTGGCAAGAATTGGCATCTTTATTGTAGTTAATCTTTTTACCCATGAATGTTACATACCTCTCCATTCATTTAATACTCTTGAAGCTTTCAAAATTTCATAAAATGTTTTTTATACTTTTAATTGATTTCTTCCTAGATATTTTAATTCTAATTTTTGCTGTGCTTACACACAGCTTTACTGAAGATAGATTTTATTAATATTTGTAATCTTTGCCTTATGGAAGCAAAATTATATCTTACTTTAAATCAATGATTTGTATCCATTTTCTTAATAGTGAAGTATTTTGCCATTTGCACTTTTACAAATTGCTTTTCCATATATTTACCTAATTTCATTGGCATGTTAAAAATGTTTATATTGATTTTAAAGAGATTTTACATATTATAATGCAAAAGAAAAACTTATTCTTTGATAGTATTTTATTTAAAGATTTCTTTTATTTTTTAATTTCTCTCTACCCCCTCAATTTTTGTACTTTCTGTATGCTGTGTCTTTAGGAAGCACCAGGAACTAAACCTCTGATGTGGGAAAGAGGTGCCTAATCTCTTGAGCCACCTCCATTCCCTTCTTTGTTGTGTCTGTAAAGAGAGCATTATGTTTTTAATTCTTGTGTCTCTTGTTGTATCATTTTGTTGCTTCACCTTACTGCTCCTGCCCATTGCATCAGCTTGCTATCTTGCTCATTTTCTTGAGGAGGCACTGGGAAACTCTTCTTGTGTGTCTTCTTGTCTCATCTTATTGTATCCACTTGCCACACCTGTCAATCATAGCAGGTCTCTGTCTTCTTTAGGAGGTACCAGGAACCAAACCACAGACCTCCCATGTGTTAGGCAGGAGCTCAGTCACCTGAGCCATATCCACTTCCCTCTTTGATAGTATTTTGTAATTTAGAGGGGTATACTTTTTATTTCAATGTTGCTTAATTGTCAATCATATCACTTTATGTTTCTACTTTCCTACTTCTTGAGTATATAATAATCCACAAACATACTTTTAATAAATTTATGTATTTTTAAATATGTTTAAAGCTTTGTGGGTGTGAGTGTGTGTGTATACATATATATATACGTATATATGCATGTTTGTGTGTGGGAGGTTTTAGAGAAAAAAATAAAGAAAATATATGTGTGTGTGTGTTTATGTGTGTAAAGATTTTCTGGTTTAAGTGGTTTTCTGTTGCCATCAAATCAATTAGTTTCTATGAATTTATTGAAAATCTGTCCACTTCCCTAATTTGGTATGCAATCCTTTCTGTATTTGATGTACAAATATTTGTGTATCTATTTCTAGATCCTCTTACTTTGAATGGTTATTCATAGGATACTATCCCATTATTTTAGTTGATTTATAGCAGAATTTTTGATCCCTGATTAAAAGCCTATCCTTCACTAATCTTATTAAAACAGCATTTTCTGTTTCAAATTTATACATTTATTAAATTTCCAGTCAGATTTCTAGTATATCTCTATAACCCTCTGTAATGGTTTGAGTTTGATTTAATTATGAATTCCAAAAATATAGATTAGATTATGTTTGTAAACTAATCTGTTCATCTGGGCATGATTAAGTTATGAGTAGGGTGTTAACTGCCACATCAGTGAGACGTTGAGCTCCACCCCTCAGTGGGTGTGGTCTCAAGTATAAAAGGCTAGACAAGCGGCAGGCAGGAGAGCAAGCAGATTGAGAAAAGCAGATTGAGAGAAGCAGATTTGAGAAGAAGTTCTGATGTTGGAGTGAGCCGTTCGCCCGATAGTCTACAGCTGCCTTGTGGAGAGATGCAACGCATAGAAAGCCTCATGGTCTACAGCTGAACTCGTGGAGAAAACAGAAGCTAAGCCCGGAGAGAAATGCAGCCCTGGGAACAAAGGAATCCAGAAGCCTGAACCCTGGAGATGTTGGCAGCCATCTTGCTCTAACACGTGGACTTTGGTATGGGAAGAAATTTATGCTTTGTGGCCTGGTAACTGTAAGCTTCTACCCCAAATAAATACCCTTTGTAAAGACCGACCAATCTTTGGTATATTTCAAAACGCACACCTTTGGCTGACCAAAACACCCTCTGAAATTATTAAAATACTAATGTGGGAAAGAATTGTTGGAAACAGAAAATATTGTCAGTGACCTGGTAGTAGCAGATAACTCCCTTCAAAAGGACAACTGAAGACTATAAAGAGTTCTGTAGGATTAAGGAATTTTAACACTTGGAGAAGTACCTGAAAACTAGCAACAATAATAAATCATTATGATCCCCAGATCAGAGGGGACAAAGAGAGAAGATTTTGTTTCTCAGAATATGCTAATAGCTGTAGCTGAATTTGAGGAGTCACTTGAGAAAAGCTGTAGTATGGTAGGAGCACAAAGCCATTTCCAAACCTGGGTTCTTTTTGTATAAAATTAGTTTTCCTCAGTTTCTCATTGTCTTCTACTATGCATAGGACTTGTATGAGATTTCATACCAGACCAAGTTGGTCTTATGCCTTCATTCGTAGGAAGCAATCCAGTTTCCCTTGGTTATTTAGGATGTAGTGCCCAATTCAGTACAGTAATCTCCTCAGCTTGGGGTAACCCAAATAATCATGGGAGAGTTTTATTTTGTTTTTCCTTTTTTTAACTTAAAGGAAAAATGACAGTATTCACTGGTAGAATTCCTTCTGTAGGCCCCAGGGCTTCCACACATACCACGTTTCAACTTTCAAAAACACAAATAAAAATACCTTAAGTGGGTTATCATAGTTTTAAGTGTCATATTGAAAAGAGTCACTCTGATCTTTACATCTGGTTAATATTTTTTCATTCTGTATATAGGAGAGCTCCTCTTGGTTTAAGTATATGTCATTCTTTAAGTATACACCACATTCTGTAGGATAGAAAACTAGTGTTGTTTTGCCTTGTCTCTTATCTTCCAGGCAGAACTGTTGTAGAGCCCATCCCATCATTTTATCATGTAAGATGCTTCTAGGCAATGGGGAACATGGGAAGAACAGTGAAATTCATGACCATGAATCAGTTACTTTGCTGTAAAATGGGTTTCTTGCACAGAAGCAATGTTGGGTGGGATTTCATGGCAATGAATAAAAGGTGTTTTGTGGATCTGTATATAGTGTTAAAGTTGTAGTTTTACCCTCTATTTTATCCTAAGTGCTATGGTTGTAGTTTTACCCCTCTGTTTTATCCTGTTTTATAGGTTGAACCCTCACATTTAAATCTTTGCTCCATTTGGATTAATTTTTGTACATGATATGAGGTAGAGAGTCAACTTTGTATTTATAAATGTGGATATCCAATTTTTCTAGTATCTTTATTGAAAAGCATATTCTTTCCCTGATTGATTTTTCTTGCCATCTCTGTCAAATATGAATTGGTGATAAACACAAGGGTATATTATCATATCCCATTGATGTCTAGCCTTATGCCAGTACCAAACTGTCTTGGTTACTGTAGTTTGTAGTAAGTTTAAAAACATGGTGGCCTTTTAAAAGGTATTTTTGTCTATTTTGATTCCCTTGAATCAGACATCATGAAACTTACTTGAGTGGGTATATCTTAAGATCAGAGAAAGGTTTTTTTGCATAAAGACATAGAATTATCACATTCAGAAATATTCATATGACACTAACACTCAATATATGTCCATATTCCTATTTCATCAACTATTCATATAATGTTTAATATAAGCTTTATTTCTATCCCAGAATAATATACATAATCATACATTACATTTAATTGCTGTGAATCTTTATTTTATTTTAACCTGGAACTATTCTTCAGGTCTTCTTTGCCTTTTACTACAGTAAAATATTGCAGAGTATCTCCCATTTGCTTTTTTGAATTTGCCTTAATCTGAATTTGATAGTTACACCCTGACTAGATTTAGGATATCCATATTTGTGAGGTTTCCTTTTTTTCTTCTATCACCAAGTCTCCTTAAATTACCTTTCTGTTTCTAGTCATCCTCACCTCCCCAAGAAGTAATATTATATATTTTTATTTTCCATGTCACCTGTGACAGTTGGGCTTTGTTTATAAATTCCAAAAATTGATATTGGATTATGTTTGAAAACTGGTCTTTACCTTATGATCAGGGCTTGAATGGGCCATGTCAGTAAGATGTTGAGTCTCTGCCTTCTTGGTGGATGGAGACTCACAGATAAAACTACATGGCAGAACAGAGGAATGAATTGGAGTTTTGATGCAGAGCCAGGGGAATTAAAGATATGGAGAAGGAGGATGTGAGGGAGTTTTTGGACTGGAGCCCAGGAAGTAAGCACACAGAGGAGTGGAACAGCTAAGCTTCAAAAGAATTGAGCCCCAGGGAGAGAGAGAGAGTTGGATTCCTGAGAGTCTATAGCTGGCCTTGTGGAGAGAGTAGGACAGCTGAACCCAGAGAGAAACAAGCTCTGGGAAGAGATGAACCCAGGAAGCCTGAACTCTTGGCAGACATCAGCAGCCATCTTGCTCCAACATGTGGCAACAGATTTTGGTGAAGAAATTAATTTATTTTTTATGGCCTGGTAACTGTAAGCTTCTACCCCAAATATATACCCTTTATCAAAGCCACCAAGTTTCTAGTATTTTGCCTCAGCACCCTTTTGGTTGACTAATTCAGAATTTGGTACCACAGAGTGGGGAATTTCTTTTGCAATTATCAAAATGTTGGAACCATTTTATATATGGTCAAGGGGTATTTTTTTGGAGGAATTGTGAGATGCCTGATGGAAAAAGCTTAAATTGCTTTGAAGAGACAATCAATAGTAAAATAGACACTAAAGAGACTTTTTATGATGCCTTAGAATAAGTGATGAAACTATTATTGGAAACTGGAAGAAATGTGATCTGTGTTTTAAAGTTGCAGAGAACTTAGCAAGATTAATTGCTAGTGTTTTATGGAAGACAGAATTTGAAAATGGCAAGCCTGGGCATTGAGCTGAAGAACTTCCTAAAGTAATCTTGGAAAATGTGGCTTGGCTTCTCCTTGTAGCTTATAGCAAAATGCCAGATGAGCAAGATAAGTTGAGGACTTAATTGTTGGGCACAAAGAAACCAGAAACTGATTCTGGAAATTCTAAGCCTCTGGAAATCAATCTCCCAGAAGATAGTGCCCCTTTTGAGGATGTAACTGAACTTGGAACATGTAAAACAGGATTAAAGATGCAGTTATCTAGGAAAGATTTGTGGAAAGTCTTACTGCCTGTTGGCTTGGACCCCTGCTTCCTGCATTCTAAACCAACAAACTTTTTGAGAGAGCTATAGATACAAAACCACTGACAGCTTGGACAAAAAAAGACATTGATGAGAGAGATCAAAGGGGAAACAGCTTTAGAAAGAAAACCATCGAAACTGAGATCTGGAATTAGGATATTGCCTTGGGCAAAGAGAGGAATCCCACCCATGTGAACAGACAGGGTGACTTTTCCCAGAATGCTGAAGAGAATGGATGATCCTATCCAATGTTCAGGGAGTGTTTTGATTCCCCAGGGTTCAGAGAGGGTGGAGCACATTCCTCAAGGATTAGGGTTGGTAAGGTCAGCACACCATAGGTCTGAGAAGTGTGGGCCTGTCCCCCATGGATTAAGGAAGGCCAGGTGGTCAACTCATTGCTCTGAGAGGGTTGGGCCTGTATGCCAAATATTAGAGAGGATGATGTCTTCACTTCCTTCTACTAGGGGAGCTAAGACTCTAACCCAAATAGTCAGTAAAGCATGGCAATCACTGCAACACTCTTGGAGGGTGAGATCTGGAGCTTGGTTGACACATAGGTGCTTGATGAGGTGGAACCAAGAAAATGGCCTTTGGGCATGCTTGTTGAATAGGTGGGTCACCATGAGGCCTCAGGAAGAATAAACCATCATTTTAAGAATGACTCTCAGACTTTGACATCTAATAAAGTATATCCTGCAGGTTTACTGAACTGTAGAGAACCCATGACTCATGTTTACCTCCCAGTTTCTCCTTATGATAATGGAAATGATTATCCTTTGTCTGTCCATTTGTGTATTGGAAGCAGATAAATAATTTTGTAAGTTTCAGACAGCCAGAAGGGACTTTGCCTCAAGACAAACTGCACTTCTTTAAACAGATTGTGATATGTTTCTGTATTTAATGTTACACTGATTTAAGTTTTTAAAAATATTCTATTGTCTTTTTGGAATTCAGAGGGTGAAGTGTGGTACTAATACACCATCTTAGGTCCACATAATTTCAAGGTATTTTCTTGTACTAAATCTCTGATTTACCAGATCTCAGTCAAACTTTTCTTTGTAGTGATTTTAAAAGTAGTGTGACTTTTTCTTCTGTAGGTGATTCTGGTTATTTTTATTTCCCTTAAGCTTTCTGCTTCCCTCTCCTATTCTCCAAATTCTCTTCAGGCATCCTTTACTCATAATTCAGGCAAGTACTATAAGCTCCAGAGATAGCTGCTGGAATTTGGTGTTTGTTTTTGTTGTGTTTTCTTTCACTATTTTGAGATCATTTGAAGTTCATAATATTTTGGGGTCTTAGTTATGCTGAATTTCCTAGTTACATATGATTTTATGTGCTTCTTGTGTTACACAGTAGGTTTTTGGAGGATGAGTGAAGAGATTCAGATTTAAGTATCTACCACTGTTGTATGAGAGGAACCTGAAATTAAGTACCAAATATTTCTGGATTTATATTTTCTATGGTTTTTTCTCATATTACACATAATTTTCACTTAAATTTTAATTTCAAAATCCTATTTATGTATTATTTTAAGAAATTTCCTTTCTTTCTGACAATTCTTCTTAGTTGGAATTTGGTATATGGATATTATCAGGGTTGGATTGAAACATTTTGTAAGTTGGTTAGCACTGATCCTGTGCCATACTTATCTATTAAGTAATTTTGTAATGCTCAAAGCCTTAAGCTTTTCTATTCACTTTTGTGCCCTCATGGTTTTGAGAATGCAAATTTATGTGGAGTAATTGAAAATATTGTTTGTCATGCTACCTTAAGTCTTCAGTCTCAATAAGTCATTTTTCTTTGTTGCTAAGTTTTTTTTTTTTTTTTGCAATTAATTATCCTACTGTTATTGACCAGGGGAAGACTTTGAAAATATAAAATTCATTTGAAATATCAACTGGAAAGTCTCAGTTTTCTAGGTGATGGTTCCTCAGTGAATTTAATTAGGAACAAGTAGTCTTAGGAACAAACAGTTTCAACGCTCAGTGAAGGGTTTTCTTATTCATTGCTGATTAAGTACCCAGTCATATCTTTCTTACCTGGGAAAAGATTTCTCCTGGGGCATTATGTTACTGCCAAGATGTAAATAAACACCACTGTATTACTAATATGAACAATATTATAAAAGTCATATGAAAGCTTTGAAAAGTAACTGAAACAAAATACATTTATTTTATTATCTGGCTCATTGCATATTGACTAAAAATGCCATTAAATGTTTGTTTCATTGATTTGGTCAATTAAAACTAATAATGACATTTTAGATTTGTTTGATTCTTGATAAGTATTCTCAAAAACAAGGAATTGGAAAATTTGAAGATTCATGAATCATATCAACAGCATATTGTTGGAAACAATTTTAAAATATGAATTGGACAGCTAGTGTTTCAAAATAGTCTCTTTACAAATAACACCATCATCTGGAAGTAATGGTGTTCATTCCATCCTTGGAATCAAATTGGATAATTCTATAATCCAAGCTTATTTATAAAAATGAACTTGTTTATAAAAGTTGTAGAAGATGGTCATGTTTTCTTCAGGCACAGAGAAATATAAATGTGTGTGACAAGTCATTTCCAAATCCATTGAGTGAGTGTTCTCTGATATTTTCTCTATAGTTAATCAAGATCATTTTTTTGGGAATCTTCATTTTATAGAAAGCTCAAAAAAATAAGAAGCCACTATCTTTCAGAACCAAAGATAAAATTGAGATAGCCTGGATTTGGAAAAAGTGGCTGAAGGAGAAAAAGAAAACCCAGGTAACATATTTGCAAAACTCCTCACTGTTTTGATGATAGGTCAAAATAGGCTTGGAACGAATTCTATGTCTATCTTAAGAAGCAGTTTTTATATCAAAGGTTTTATGCCTGAAATGCCAAGAGTAAGATAACACATGCATTTTCTCTATTTTATAGAATATTATTGAAATAAATGTAATGGAAATGGTTTTCTTTGTATTAGAGTTGTTTGCATACATACTGAAATAAAGGAAACATACAGCATACTGTATCATATCATAATATACCATAAAATCATAATATAACAATACAAAATGACATATATGTGGTCTTAAAAATAACAGGTTTTTGACTAAATTATTAGCTTTTAATACAAATGTGGAAATTCAGTTACTTTCTAAAGTTATGGACCTATGCTTATATCTTTGTAGAGAAGAGATTTTAGTGTCTTTAGAAATAGAAATAAATTTGATAGATGCAATATCTGGGCTAATTGCTTGGGCATATTCTTATTTTCATGGTCTTAAAATATTTTTAATGAAGCTAATAATATCATATCATGTACTTAGTTAATCCCTTACATTGATCAATTTATATTAAAAAATTCCTCACATTAAATTTGTTTGCTTTCTTTAAGTTCACAATGTTGCTATCACCATCATGACCAAAACTTTCCCTTTACCCTAAATAGATTTATTTAGTTTTAATGATAAATTTTAAAAGATGAAATGAGGTGTGGAGAAAGGCAGCCCAAAATACTTCTACTCAGTAATGTGAATAGTAAAGTAAAAAATAAATTCCACAATTGCATTTAGTGTTAGCTCAGTCAATCCATCCATCTCACATGGAATGCTCTTTTGTGTAATTAAGGAGGAGAGTGAACTTTAGGGAAATTCATGTAAGACTAAAAGTAGAGATGTAGCAGTAAAGTTACTTGGGGAAACACATAATAGTAAACATCTCACATTTATTTAGTCCATTTTATTTGACAGATAATTTTCTAAAACTTGTATTTCCATTTTCCTATTTACTTCTTAAAACCAGCTTCAGGTTTAGGTGCTATTATAATACTCATTGTTCAAGGGTTATGAAGTAAATTACCCAAAGTAACACAGTTGATAAATGTAGATTCTGACATTCCAATTCCAAATCATAATTTATAACCTGAGCTATCAATAACTATACTATGTAAGAATCCTTACCCAGTCTTGCAAACAAAATAAAACAAAACAAAACTGGCAAAGACTATATAAAAGATGTGCAATCCACCCTCTTGATTGTCTCAAGAGTTCAATCAATTTCCTGCAGGATTGAAAGGTAGCAGTTTTTCTTTACTATGAGGAAGTTGACTTGAAAATTGTGGTATTTCTTTAAAATTCATTTTTTATTTTTTAAACAATATCCTGACTAGGTGTTTATAAAGATCTCAAAAATTTTGAGGTGACATTTCTGTGCTCATTGCATGATTACTTAACAAAGTCCCATTGCTTTCATGGGAAACATTTACTAAAAGGAGAATTAAATAGAGACATATTTAGGCATGGATTGTGATTATATGTTTCAAAAGACCTGGATTAAAACTCAAAATTGCAGAGTTTATAATTTCCAAACCCTTGCTGACTGAAAGTGTTTCCCAGTATTTTACACCTTGCATACCATAGTAGCCTGTTTTTCCACACTTATGTTGTTGATTTTGGTATATTGTTGAACTACTTAATTTATCTTATCTTAATTGTCAGTGTGCTTACCAAAGGAGCCACATTTTTGGAGGGCCCCTTAATGATTTATTTGTGCTCATTGAATATGTAAAGACATTTGAAGAATCTGGTAAATGTTTAAATTAGATATATTATTTTTTTCATAAAATATAATATTGATAAAGTATATAATTTTATATCATTCTAAGAGTCAAATAGTTTTCAATAGTTTAGAGTAATAATTATGCTTCTAAAACTTTGTTAATAAGCAAATATTTACTGAATACTTACAATGCATATGGTATATTCATAGATTCTGGATATACAATTATTTGTAATATATGTTTGCTACCTGGATAGAGACCACAGCTTATAATAGAAGATACAGCTATAAACACATAATTCATAAAGTGTTATAAGTACTCAATAAATCAAGAGGTGAAGTCCTCCTAATGGAATTATCTCTTAAATACTCAGACAGCTCCTATGATTTGTGAGGATCTACTTGCAATTGCAGTTATAGCTTCATAATTGCAAGTGAGGCTTTTTAATTATATTTATGCAATTAACTACAGAAGCCCCAAAGATGGGACTTCTCTTTAGGCAGCTCATCTCTTCTACTTATATACTCTAAAGTTTAGAATTAGTTTTCTCATTTTTTCCTTGGCCCAGAAATACAAAGATTCTGAGAAACAAGTACAGGTACTGATGCTGCTATCTTCCATGTCACCTTTTGATTGACAGCTCAGGAAATGAAATTCCTCTATACCAAAATCAATCAGACTGTCAAAACTCAACTTTTTAAATTTAAATTCAAAGCATATTTTCTTCAGCTTATTTCCTTATTGCCTTTCTATCCATACTTTACTCTCCCTATGGTGCTTGAATATAGATTGTCTTGCTTAGAAGCACAAAAGATAGGATAATTTCCTGCCATTTAAAAATCACCATCAGGGCTGGCTGTATAGCCCAGTGGATAGGGCACTGGTATACCACATAGGAGGCCCCAGGTTCAGTTCCTGGGTACCTCTCCAAGCAGGCAGACCACCTGAGAAGGCAAAAGCCACCATGTGCAGGGCAGAGCCACCATGGGCAGGGCAAAAAGCCACCACACACAGGGCAAAGCCACCATGGGCAGGGTGAGCTGCCTGTAAATGGAGCAAAGCTGCCTGCAAACAGAGCAAAAAAAAAACCACCTGGGAAAGGAAGCAGACCTGCCCACAAGTGGGACAGACTGCCTGTGCAGTGGTCTGACTCAGCACATCACTGCAGCAGGGGGAGACAAAGGAGACATAGAAGAAGACACAAAAAAAAA
>PVKH010020954.1:0-14465 GCA_004027955.1 Chaetophractus vellerosus | reverse complement strand
GAAGTTCTTTTATGAAACCCAAAAAGAGAAAGATTATGTTTTTGAACAAATCCATTCCTGTGGTTATGAGACCCTTTTGATTTGACCTCACAAGTGAGGTGTGAGCCAGCTTGGGTCTCTGCCCTCTTGCTGGATCTAAAATAAACAGAGACACAGAGAGAGACAGACACACAGACACACAGGAAAACAGAGCAGCCATATTATACTTCCTGCAGTCTCCTACCATGTGAGAGAGGACTGCAGGAAAACAGTCCCCAGAGGCTCAAAGAGCTGAAGCCCAGGGAGAGATGAGCCATAATCCTGATAGCTCACAGCTGAACTCGGGAAGAAAGCTGAGCAGCTAAAACTGATACAGGAAGCCGGGAAAGAGACAAGCTCTACGCCTGGTTGCCCACAGCTGAGCTCCAGAAGACAGTAGACTCCAGAGGGGAAGGCAGGGATCAGTGGCCACCTTCGCCACATGCCAGGACCCAGAGAAAGCATCTCTGTTGATGCCTTGATTTGGACATTTCACAGCCTCAGAACTATAAGCTTTTGCCCTAAATAAAATCCCCATTATAAAAGCCAACCCATTTGTGGTACTTTGCATCGGTAGCCCTGTGGCAAATTAAGACAACAAATAAGACCTTGCACAATGGTGGGAGAAGCTGGGAATAAAAGGGACAGAGAGAAATAGTAGGAGCATCAGAGAGAAGGTGCCAAGCAAGTCTCTTGAAACGAGGCCCGTCTCACTGCCAGAATGGGACCTTAAGGAGAATGGGTGGAAAATGTAGGGAGGTTGTTGCCTCTGTTTCCTGAAGTTGGGCCAGCAGACAGAAAGAAGGGCTGGGCACAGAGTGGGAGAGAGCAAGGACAAGCTGGAATCCTCTGACGCCTCTGTGTTTGTCGCTTCCTGCACCTAATCTCCATGATCTTCAGAGAGCAAGAGCTACTGCTTCACTTCCTCCCACTTTAACCTGAGAACATACAGCAAAGTTTCCAGCTTAGCCAAATTGACACAGTACAAAACCACCACACTCTTATAAATAACATAGCTGATTTTGTCACTGGTATTTTATATCTACTCTGAGAATCTCTACCACTTAATAGGTGAAGAAGGAGAGAGGGTGAGATATCCAGGATACACATCTCAAAAGAGATGAAGGGAAATGGTTTAAGAGTGGCAGAGTGGCAGAATAAGATGCCCTTGAGAGAGATTCAGGGTCCTCAGCACAGAGCCAAATTTCTGTCACAGCAAGTAAAAATATTCTGCAGAAGTACTGCATTTCTGGGGAAAGAGTGAGATTTTTTTAAAAACCAAAACCTTTCTTTTATTTTTTTCCTATTTTATATAAAATATCTGCTTGTATATTTTTAATAAATCCACTCTCTGCTTAGACTAAGTAAAGAGGGTTCTATTGTCAGCATTCAGAACTCTGGTGATACAGAAGAGGAGCCCAGTGAATAGGAGAGAGTGAAAAGGGATTGTCTGCAAGAAGCTGTTTAATTCTTCAAATCCCTGCCATGCTAATTAAATAATGTTAGACTATGAACTTAAAAGCTACCTACTCTATCTTTCTTATGCTGACATTTTCTTCCACTGTACTAAAATAACTCTACATTTGAAATTTGCTGATTGCATATGCTCTGTGTAGATTAGGCAAGAAATGCCACCAAAGGAAGACAAACAGGAAAGGCCATGCAAACTAAGTATGTCACCTCTGGAAGACAATATTCCCCACCCTCATTTATTTCCTGGGTTGTGCCAGCTGACAGAGAACTAGGGAGGCATAGAAGTATTGAGCCTCAGAATAAGACACTAGTTTAGAAAATCATATAATCTGATCACTAGATGATGATTAGTACTCTTTCTAACAGCCCTAGAAAGACATGTCCAAACTGTCTATGAACCTTTCCTGTGACAAAGGACTCATTATCTCCTAAAGCTGCCATTGCATTTTAGGACATTCTAATTGAGATATAAATTCCCCACCTGATCTGAAATCTGGTGCTTTTGAAAATGTCCAGATTTTTCAATCTGGACCTAATAAGAACTACATTTTCAGATTGGTGAAAATAGTAGAAATTCATCTCCTTCACACCCGTATTACAAGAAATGGTGAAACTAATGGGGAATAATACTATATGCAACCCTAAATCAATAAGAAGGAATGCAGAGCATGAAATATGGTAAATAGGTGGACAAATAAACACAGTTATCCCTTTTTTCCCCTCTTAATTCTGTTAAAAGTTTACTGACTGCTTAAAATAAAAATTAGAACACATTGAAGATATAGGGGTTGTGATTAGAGGGAAACAGTCCACAGACCACCCTATTTGGAGACCAATTGCAAGTTTTCAGGTTTCCAAAAACCACCCTCATGTTTGATAATTCACTAGACACAGAACTCACTTCAAGCTGTCATACTCATGGTTAGTGTCTTACAGCTAAAGGATACAACTTAAATCAGCCAAGGTAAGAAGCACATAGGTGATGGTCCAGGAAAATACCAAACATGGAACTTCTAGTTATCTTCTTCCTGTGGAGTCCTGGACAGTGTAACTTTCCTGGAATTGGTGTGTGACGATAAGCACAGAGTATTGCCAACCAGGACAGCTTAGCCAAGCCTTGGCTCCCAGAGTTTTTTTATTGGGGATCCATCTCATAAGCATGACTGATCTCAGTCCCCAGCTTCTCAGGAGGCCCAACTCATATTTCATGACCCAAAGCCCCGACCCTAAAACACACTGTTACTATCTGCCTGGCCCAAAGCTCCCGGGAAAATGAAGACACTCTTAATCAGGCATGGCATTGCAAGGGCTTAAAGCTCACCTCCCAGAAGCCCAGGGCAAAAGCCAGAACTTTCTTTAGGCAAGATTAAAATCTTTACTACACATGGAATTATACTAATGACTGACTTTTCACATTGTATTGTATGTATTTGTTCATGTATGTGTCCCTACAATGAAGGTGAGATCCTTGAGGTCAGAGTCCAGACAACATGCAACGTTTGCAAGTGGGGTAAACAAAAGAGTGAATGATTCCCTCTGTGCTTGGCATGGTTCTGTGCAGTAGAGTTGCCCCAAATGCCTTGGTCTGGGAAGTGTGGTTTTTGAGGAAAGTAAGTCTTACAAATTCTCTTGCTGCTATAATAAGCAGAAGTTTGCATTTTATCAGAGTGAAAATCCCTGGAAGAATACTGCTCTCAAACATCCCTGCTCTATGTCCTAGGTAACAAATGCATCCAAAAATTTATTGGATTTCAGAATGGCATAGTTTTCAAAGTGAGGGCTTGTTGCCCAAACTAATGCATATTCACTAGAGAAGAGAATGAATAAATTTATAAAAGATTTCATGGTTTGACAGGCTTCTGATTTACCTCAGCACAAAGAAGGATTAAAATTGCTCTCAAAGGCAGATGTCGGTTTATTTGTTTGAATAACAGACTTATTCTAACCACTCACCTCTCTCATTAGCACTGGAAAAATGAAAGAATAGCTGGAAAGTGAAAACAAAAGAATATGAATAAAAGCCCAGGGTTAAATAGATATATCAGAACTTCTTTTGGTACTTTAAGTCCCCAGGCTTGGAATTTGTCAACAAGCACAGTACTTCTGAAGGTGAACCTTGCTTTATTAAAAATAGCTAAGGAATATGAAACACCATTATGCAACCAAAGTATAAAATATTTCAAGGAGTTAGAAAAAAAGCCTATAGAAAAGGATAGGATTGCCATTTATCTAATCCCTCCAAGTCTTACAAATTACCTAGAACATACCTTCAGAATATGGTGTAAGGATTAAAGAAATAGTTTGTCAGTGTGTCTTCTTTTTTCTTTTTTCCAAAGAAAGTGCCTCTTCAGCTCTCATGCAAAATTATCTTGGTGACGATTTTCACTCTCAGGAAGCAAGAAGAAGGGCAGTTGGTAGAAATAATCATGAAAGATACAACCTTTTTTTTGTATGGAAGAAAGACATGCACAATCAGAGGCCAGGAATCCAACTCAACTATTTCTTGATAAGTACTTCCATGGAGGTAGCTGGTTCAACCTCGTGACTTCTTCATAGAGGCCCCCTGACTTAACTTGCCACATGGTTTGTTCAAGACAACCTTGAGACAAATTTGTTAGGGCTGAGATGGGGCCCTTAATGGAGCTTTTTGTATTATTATTTCTCAGTCATTCTCGTAGAAATTATGCATCCTTAACTTATTACAGTGTTCTTAGAACAAATATTGTCCCTCTTCATGTAATATGTGAGTCACACAACAGCATAATTCCAATTGCTCCACAGTTCTTTGTAAAATCTTTACCATATTTTACTTATTCATACATTATAACCTGAAAAAAGCATACCTTCGTTTTTATTTTAAGCATTCAGTAACCTTCTAACAGAATTAAGAGGAAAAAGAAAAGGAATTGTTTTTATTTGTCCACATATTTACCATATTTCATGCTCTGTATTCCTTCTTGTTGATTTATGGTTGCATTATAGTATCACTTTCCATTAGCTTCAGCATTTCCTATAATGCAGGTGTGCAGGAGATGAATTTCCACAGCTTTCACTGATCTGAAAATGTCTATATTTTACTCACTGTGAAGGCCATTTTCACTGTGTAGAGAATTCTGGTTAGCTTTAAAAAAAAAATCTCATTAAAGATGTTACTCTGTTTTCCTCTGGCCTGCATTTTTCTTGATTTTGATTTACATTTTCCTGCTGCTTCATATATTTAGTAACTTTTTTATTGCACGCTGAACATTGTGATGATTATTTTGTCTTCATTATGTGTCTTATTTTAAAGAATGTTGAATTTTGTTCTGCCAGAGAGTTAAATTACTGGCAGATGCTTTTGTTTCTTTCAGGCTTAGTTTTATTTTTTGTTAGAGTTGCTCCGTTTAGTTGTGTTTTTTGCCCCTTATTCCTAAGGACTTGTTCCTTGCTCTAGAGTGGTCCTTTTTCCTTATGCAGTGCTTGTCTGAGGCCTCAAGTAAGTAATTGAGGTACTCAGAGAAGCTGGAATATCATTCAAACATCTCCCAGCTTTGTAAGACATAGTGGATCGTTGTGGGGCCCTTTTCAGCCCGACCACAGATGCTCTTCGTTAGACCTCATGGAGTCTCTCTCTGTACCTGCACATCATCGGGCTGTGTGGCAGAATTCTGATATTCTTGTATGCATGCAGACATAGGTCAGGAACGACTGTAAGTTCCAAAACAGTGGAGACCCTGTCTTGTATCACTGACAACATATTTAGCAGGTAATCATTGCTCAGTGGATAAAAATAGACTGTATCACATTAAGCTGAACTGGAGTTTTATTTGAAATAGGACTTGGTTTTCTATTGCTAAGATCTATAAAAACCTCTATTCTTCCTTGCTAGATATACAAGGTATGGTATTGGAGTTAAAATGCATTGATTTCACAAGAATATATATTATATAGAATTAAATTAAAAGTGAAACCTCATTACCATCGCAACAGTTCTTAGGCTAAGTTTTTAAATCATCAACATTTATGGATGAAACATAAAAATTTAATTGTTTAAGTAAAGTTCAGTCTCCTCAATGCCCCAAATATCTAATACCTAATATATCTAATATACTACTTTTTATTCATATAGAAAAAAAATGTGTGCCTAGGCCTCATGAAAGTTGTGAAAGCTAAAAGACTTCCAAGAATAGATCATGCTCAAAGGAGATATTTTTGTTCATAAAGGAGCAGACTCAGGGGAAAATCTGTCACTAATACCAGTATTAGTTGTTGAATAGAGATGAGCACGGAAGTCATTCATGCTTTTATGTAATCAGAGGTTATTGAGGACTTGATAACATTTTCATTGATCTGGTATGAAGCATTCCAATAAATATTTGGGTTTTGTTGAAATTTTACTGTCATAAGCCTTATGATGGATTCTTCCAGAATAGCTTTTTTTGTTGTGGTTTTAACATAGCTTTATACCAGATTGAGATTTCAAAACAGAAAGTGAAGATTTATGGTATCAAATCCTAGGGTAAGGGCTACGCAAAAGAAGTTTCCTCCAAAATCTGCTGTTTGAGATTGTCTTTTGATTGTTCTTTTTTTTTTAAATTAAAAATCAAAGAATTCAAGTAGAGTAGGGCCTAAAAATTTGCCTATATATAAAAGATTATCTTAGTATCTTAGTTATTTACTATATTTCTCCCTGAGAACTGGAAGTGCTACCAGATGTTCTTACAAATAATTCATTCATTTTTGCTCAGTCTACAAACATTTACTGAGCACTTACTATATAAGCCAGATATGATTCAATTTCTCTTATTTAAAGCAGTTATAAGAGTGGTATAATAGGTAAGTGCCTGATGTTTGGGGCTAGCTCTAGACTTATAATTAACTCTATTTGCTAAAATTTTTCTACTTAGGGGTACAATTACAAATTGATTGCTTTTTACTTCTCTAACCAAAATTAACTTCTTGCTGGTTAAGATCAATTCTCTACCACAAGTTTTTCCCTGTTCACCCTTTTCTTATGTCCTCAAGTGCTCAGGGAATTTGCCTGCTTTCTTCTCTTCATTGTTGCTGTTGCATACCATCTTTCTCTTTAATTTTTCATTCAACAACTATTTATTGAGCACCTACTGCAAGCCAATCACTGTTTATGGCACTTAGTAAGAAAACAGTCATGAATCTCTTGCCCTCTTGGAGCTTATATTTTAGAGGAAAATAAACAAAAACAAAATAAATAAGAAAATTATTTGATATACTAGAAAGTGATAAATAATGTAGAGGGAAGAGGGATAGAGTGTGTGCAGATTGCAATTCACACAAGGGGGTCAGATAAGATCTCACTGAGTAGGTGACCTGGAAGAAATGAGGGGCTGAGCAATGCAGACATTGATGGAGAAGAGTGTTCTTTGAAATAATAACTGTAAAAGTGCAATGGCCCTGAGACAGAAGTCTGTCCTGTTCTGGGAACAGCAAGGAGGTAATTGGAGGAAGAATAAATGGTCACAGATATTGAATGAAAATAGATGTGTAGGAGTTTATTAAGTTCTCGTCTGGTAGCTTCAGTTTTCTCAGGAAGTTGATAATATGGTCCTCATCTGAGAGCAAGGATAGGTTCAAAGGTGTTTGGAGTTTTAGGAAAGAGGAGAAAAGGTGAAATAGTTATTGAAAAAAGTGGGAAAGTAAATGCCATGTAAAAGTAGAGTACGGGTGTCCAGTAGCATGAAGGATCCCCTTGAGGTTAATTTCAAAAGAAATTCATTTGTCTGATTGTGTATTTTACTCCAACAACATTTAACTGTGTGGGTGGAGGTATGGAGTAGGCAAAGAGATGGATTAAACCAGGCTTTTGTTTAATCAAGCAAAGTAAGAGGAGGTAATAGAATTGAGGGAGTTTGAAAGAATGTGATTATAATGATTGACTATGGAATTCAAGCATGGAAAGGAGGGACAAGAGGCTACAAAGGGGGTGAAGGAGAGTAAAAGGCTAGTAAAATCAAGGAGGTGAGAGGTTGTGTACATTTCTGGCATTTCATTAGATATTTTCAAATTGTTGTATTGCTCACACATGCCCATGCTCACATCAACATAGCAATGGCAATATGACCTGGTTTTTGTGAGGAAAAGGTTCCAAATTAATGACCAGGCATTTGGGGATTTTACTCTGCCTCAAGCAACACTGTTAAAAGGCACTGGATGGCAGACATTTGGAGTAGGTACAGGGGTGTGTAGATGAAAAAATGTAGTTATTACCTAGAAGAAGCCCATAGCCTAGAGGGAGTATATGCATGTAAGAGAAAAGCAACAGCCTTCCTAAAGCTTGGGGATCCATGGAAATATTCAACTGTGGATGCTCTGAACCATAATGTAGGACTTTCCTGAAGTTGTTCTTTTAGATGGCCATCCAGGGAGTCCAACAGTGATATGCCCAGAAGTCCTCTCTAAATATGGGTCCTTTTCTGCAAAGTTTCTCACTACTCTGGCTCACACAGTTTTCTCTTAGCTATGATTTGCTCTTCTTCCATTTTCCCTGTTCAGCCCTTTCTTCCCAGCTGGAAGTGATTGCCTTATTCCTGTTTATAAACTAGACGTGCTTGACCCTTAATTACCATCATAAAGGAAAATTGTAATAAGTGATTTTAGAACCAAATATCCAATGGTGGAGGAATATAGAATTGAGAATAAGCACTATATTAGACATAAATATAAATAAAGCAACCTTTTTCTTCAAAGAGTTTGCAATCTAGAATAAAGATTATTATAAGTGATTATATTACTAATAATATGTAATCATTTGAGTAAATTAATACATTTTGTATTACTAATAAAATAATAAATACTTCTAGGAGGAAGATTGTGGTCTTATAATATATCATAATATATAGTCATCATAATTATGTTAGTCCTTAATTATTTAGACCATATTTTATTTCAGATAGATAATAATAGAGAGGAACGTGGCTTGAAAGAGAAGTTTGAGAAGTGAATATTACAAATTTGAAAATTCCTAAAATGCATAGCTATGATCTATATGTGTTATGCTCTGTAACAGTTAGGAGTGCCACCTGCTCCACACTGAAGAGACACAGGCCATTGCTAAATCCTTTCTCTCAAACTCTTATCTCCAATCTCTTTATTCTAAGGTCTTAAAAATGTTCCGAGTGTGCCTTAAGAAATGAATCGGTGTGGCTAGAAAGGTTAAAGAGTAATTATTGAGAAATAAAGAGGTGTCAAAAAAATCAGTACAACAAATAAAAGACATATGGTTTCTAATAGAAAAGAGATTGTTTTGGAGCAATATCTAAACTAATAAAGATTTTATCACAACTCAAAGAGAGCATAGCAAAGGAAATTATAAAAGTCCTTAAACTATATAATAGTTATTTATGCCCAATCCAATGAATAGTTGGATTAAATATACTTAATATTTCCCCTAGAGTCATCCTAATTCAAATAAATTGACGCTACATATTTACTACTAAAATATTTCACCAGATTGCATCCTTTCACCACCAAGTTCTCATACATCATTTGGTAGTGTTAGCAAGTAAATGAATGCAAAGAACAGCAGTTCTCTTCTGTTTACACTTGGGAGAAGTAGCCAATGCACATAAAGTTTTAAAAACCCTCAAGATAAGAGAGATTGATTGACTTCCTGTTTCTTTTGTCATCCCTTAAATATTTCAAGGCAGGCTGTAGTGTAAATTGAGATAAAGGCCAATACCCTTTGCCTTAAATTTCATGGTGCTTTGGAAAGGACCAGGGATGAAGAGGCCTGAGTTCTCATGACAGCTGCCAGTGGGAGAACACAGGAAAGTGAGAACCTTTTGGGTGTCTCAGTTTTTATGCCTCTAAATACTTTACTGGCTAAGCTCAGAAGTTTTTTTTTGTTTTTAATGAACAAAGAAAGAATGCATGCATGAGTGAATGAATGAATGGATGAAATCTCTACTCATTATCTTTGTGGATGGCGTGTATTTTATATAAGAATTTGTAAAACTATTTCAGGAAAATTATGCTTCAAATACCATAAACAATCTCAATGTCAGACTGTCAGCTGTCCAAGAACAGATTTATTTGATTTATCCAACCTCATTGTTTGTCTTCCTCGAGGCATTGCTACATCATTTCATTTCTCATAAGAAAATACTTATTAGGCACCTACTAAATACTTACTTCTACAGGGGAAGATTATGAGTTTGTTCTTAGCCTTAAGGAATTTGGCACTTTGTTGGAGAGTCAAGACTTCAGTACATGAAGAATTTAGAAAATAAAATAAGAAAATAAATGATCAAATGTTGGATTAAATGGTAGTCACTATACATTGAAGAAAATTGATGCTAAATACAGGAAGAGTTCAAAGAATAGAGAGGAATCTGGGTTCCAGTTGTCAAGGGCAAACTAATATATTGTAGGAAACAGGATTTCCTTAATCTAGCCAATCATTAACTAGTCACTTAATTAAAGAGAATATTAAACAAACAATTTATAGAGAAGATGGTTAAGTTTCATTTTGTACACTGACATACTTTTGGGACATTCAAGAAGAGCTGTCAATAGACATATTGATAGATAGATTGATGTATAGACATGTAGCTCAAAAGAAGGGAGGTATATATTTGGAAATTACCAGCAAAAAACTAACAGTTAAAACTGTTAGAGTCAGTAAGTTCACCTAGGGAAAGTAGACAAAGTGAGAAGAGAATTAGGCCAAGAAGAAATCCTCAAAGACCACTAGCATTTTGTTAGTGCTAAATCAATTGAGAAAAGGGTTATTAATAAATTCAATGGTACTGTCAAGAAAATGAACAAAAGCAGTTTTCCTGAAGCGGGGTAGGCAGAAAACAACATTTTAGTTGAGTTGAAGAGTGAATGGAGAGTAAAGAAGTAGAGACCATACATGTGAAACAATGTTTCAAAGAACTTGACAGGAGATGTATTATGGAGGGAACTGACTGTACTTTTTAAAATTACTTATTTTAAAGAAATTTTAGATTACATAAATGTCACATAAAAAATAAAAGGGGTTCTCATATGCCCCATTTCCTCCCCCTCCCACACTTTCCCACAACGACAACATCCCTCATTCATGTGGTACATATCTCACAATTGATGAACACATATTGGAACATTGCTGCTAAGTGTGGATTATAGCTTATATTATAGTTTACACTCTGTTCCATGCAATTTTGTAAGTTTGGACAAAATATATAATGGCCTGTATTCATCATTGCAATGTCATTCAATACTATTCCAATGTCCCGAAAATGCCCCATATTACACCTATTTTTCCCTCTCTTTCCCTTCAGAACCTCCAGCGGCCACTGCCTCCACATCAATGATAAAAATTCTTCCATTGTTAGAATAACAATAAGTCTATAGTAGAATAATTGTAAGTCTCCTTTAGTCTATTGTTCATTTCCCAATATTGAGCATTTTGGGATGGCGGTGCCCACTCTGCCTCTAGCTGAGAGAGGGCTTGGATCCCATGGGGCAGATGGATGGAACTATCTTGCTTGCAGTTGCAGACTCTCTCTGTTCCTTGGGATGGGCATTGTCCATCATCATCCTCTTGTTAGTTGTCCTGAGTGAGGGGAACTGACTGTACTTAAATGTTGAAGAGAGGAACCAGAAGGAATAGAGAAATGTTTCTAATGACCATGGGACCAGAATACAGATGATGGGAATAGTTTTGGATGAGTGTGACTGTGGATGAAAATAAATATGTCAGTGGAATGCCAATCTCTGAGTTTCTTGTTGATGACTACTATTTTGTATGTGAAATAGAAACAATACACTCTACTGAAATTAAAAGGGGAAATAGATCAGAGAGAGGCGATGTGTGGCAATTCATCCATAGTATCACTGAAAGTGAGCATGAGTGGGGCAAAAATGAAAACTTAGCCAAGTGCTGACATCTTTGATGATCACATAAGAGAGATTATATAAATCCCTGAGTCACATCTTGAAGATGAAGACCTATCCAAACTGATGCTTGGGCAGATGCAGAGAGTAGGGACAAATCAATCCAGGGCTCAGGAGCTTCAAGAACATTGGCATCTTCACTAAAAGAAATACAAAGGCAAAAATGAAATTGACATCTCTAAAATTTGCTGCTGCTGCTGCTGCTGCTAGTGAAATGTTTTACAGGAGAAAGCTGAAAATCTTGACTGAAATGAAGAGTCTGCATTACTTGTCTATTCTATATTTGTCCAATCTTAGTTCCTTAGCACCTCAGTTAATTCAGAATTAACTCTATATCTGATATTTTCAGACAAGTTTTGATATTTTAAGCCTGGGAAAATCATGGAAGTATTGTACATTATTGAATCTAAGTTGCTACTGATTGTAAGATGCAGGACTATGTTCAGAACAAGGAAGAAAGGAAAACATATAAATGGTGCCATATGAATTATAACACATAATTATTTGTAAGTAAAACCTGGATTTCAGATATATTAAAATGTGGAATATGTATAATTTACAATTGAATATGACAGGAGTGCATGCCTATTCTAATTCAATCACACAGTATATTTTCTTCCCTACAAATCATATGCATTTCCTAACTTCACGTGTGGATGAGAAATTTAGCATTTGTGTATGAATAAAAGTACACAAGTGTGATGGTTAGACTAATGTGTCAACTCGTCCAGGTAATGGTGACCAGTTGTTTGGTCAAGCAAGCTCTGGGCTAATTGCAATGGAAGAGTATTTCATGGACTTTAATCATCAGTGAGTTGATTGCATAGATGGCTGGTTACATCTACAATTAACTGAGGAGATAGCTGTCAGCAAATAGTAACGTCTCATCCAATCAGTTGAAAGCCTTAAAAGGGGAAATAATTTCAGCAGAGAGAATTCTCATCTCTACTTCAGATGGCCAGCGTCTCCTGGAACTCATCAAGGTCCTTCATTGGAGCTCCTGGTTTGCAGCCTGCCCTGCAGAATTTGGACTTGTGCATCCCCACAGTTGTATGAGACAATTTTTATCAAACCTCATGTTATTTACAGATACACCCTGTCAGTTCTGTTTCCCTAGAGAACCCTGTCTAACACAACAAGACTTTCAGTTTTCATTTTTTGTTCGAAGAAATTGTAAACAAATTCCTTTTAGGTCAGGTGAAATAGAGATAGACACAATATATTTTTTTCTACTTGGCCATTTCTTTCATGCTGGAACTGCTCTGATCTGCATAGCATTTTCTTTTCTATTTTTTCCTTCAAGTAAGCATTACAAGATGAGAAAAAAAGTTTTTTTTGTTACTTGCCTACTAAATTACAATCAATTTAGTAATTTGGGAACACTATTAGCAAATTTTAAAAGCCATTTGTCAAAGTGGCAGAAATATGAGTAACTTTGTTCATATTATAAAAATCCTGATTTATTTCCCATGTTCTCTATTTACCTTAATTACCTGATTCACTAAACACACATTCTTTTTTGTTCCTATGCATAATTCTTGTATCTCATTTTTATTTTATATAATAAAACTTTCAAGTCACTAGAAGTAGGCCCTTAAATTCTAAGAAATATATATTTTATTGAGATTTTAAAATATGATGAAAGAAAGGAAAATGCCATGTGAAGGCCAGGACAAAAGTGAGAATGAACATTAAATTTAAACCTGCCATGATCAGTGACTCTTCATTAACAAGTATTTTATATAAAAAGCTGAAAATACCTTGCATTTTATTCACCTTCAATCAACAAGCATGTAATACTTGAGATAAGGAAATCACAGATCAGCCAGTGGGAACTGATGCTCCAACAAAGCACTTGGGTCCAGTCTTTGTGGGCATTAGGGACTGCCCGTTGAAACATTCTTTGAAGGCCCATAAGGTGAGGGTATCCAACAGATCAAAAGAAGCATGTTTCTGCTATCTAAAGCCTCAGGTCCCACGAATATAGTATGTATATAGCACTTCTCCTGGTTAGTTGATGCTTATTTCCATTAACCTCAAGTCTACAAGTTTCTGATCCAGAATTCTTCTGGGTAAAGAGGATTGAAAAGGTTCCTGTACCCAAGCTTGTTCTAAGTTTGTAAATTTCATTCTTTCCCATTCTGCATCTTGGTTGTTCTCATGTTGTCATGAGTTTGTGACTGAATTCCTCGTAATCTTCCGTCACCCCATGAAGTGACAATATTGTTATAGATCTATGCCATCGGTGGTTTTGCCAGTGACATGTAAGCGGAAGTTCACTTCAAAATAGCCTTTAGAAGTTCATTATGGAAATACACACTCTGGAATCTGTCCTCTTCTTTTCTCTTTGATTCCATTTGTGTTATCATGATAACTTCCTTTCAGATTTTTCCCACTCCTCTTTGCAAAGTCTACCTTTGCTTCAAACCAGTTTACACCACAGTCAGGTTACTCTTTCTAAAAGACAGGTCTCCTCAGGTAACTTCCCTGTCTTAAATCTTTCTAAGGCTAAAGGTGACTAAAGTGGGGGGAAAGTTCCTCCTTATCTTATCCATGCACCCTACAATCATCTCCAAGGATTTCCTTGTCTTACCACTAGTCCATCCAGGCTGTCACACATGTCCCCATACTTCTCTTCACCATACCTTTGTTCATCCTTTTCCCTCCACCTGGGGCACCCTTATCTTACATTACCAGATGCCAAGGCCTATTTGTCCTTCAAGATCATCTTCTAATGCCACACTTCCATAAAAACTTTCTTGACCCTCCACAGAAGGCAATATTCTTTCCTAGCCCTATATGATTTTACTCATACCTCTATTAATTTTTAGTCATATACACAAATATTCTTTTTCCCTTGCTAATTGTAAAATCTATGAAAGCAAAACCTTTGTCTAATTTATCTCTGTGTAATCCAAAGCGTCTTGCAGAAATTCAGTACTTCTTACATGTTTGTTGAATGAAGTGATGAATGTGTGATAGAAAATGTTCTCCCAGTCAGGTCTACCCTTGGTCTTCATTCACTTCTGCTTTTTTTTTTTTTTTAATTTATTGTACACAAACACTCATTTCTGAGCCTG
>PVKH010020953.1:0-14455 GCA_004027955.1 Chaetophractus vellerosus | reverse complement strand
ATACCAAATCTTAGTAGCCTAAAACTGCCACTTATTATTTCCCATGATGCTGTGGGTTCAATGGGTGTTTCTTCTGCTAGTCTCATGCAGTTGTATTCAGCTGATATCTTGACTAGGTTGGAATAAGCAAGGCATAACTCTCTTGGCTGGGCCCTTGATGAGGAAGGCTAAAGAACGGGGACCTGTCTCTCCACATGGTCTCTCCAGCAGGCTGGCTGGACCCCTTTACATCGTGGCTTAAAGCTCCAAGACAGCAAAATCAGAATCCGCCAGACTTCTTAAGACCATATATATTATATATATATATTCCACCACATTCTAAGAGGAGGGGAAGTAGAATCTATCTATTGATAGGAGGGAAATATGACTGTATAGAGATGGGAGGGATAGTTGGCAGCCATCTTTACAGAAAAACTACCACATCCACCCAATGAAATTATTTGATATGTCTTTTAAGGTATGTTTAATCCATATATTTTTGCCTCTCACAATATTTTTGATTGTTTATGAAGTTGGTTGTTCTGTAGAGTTTCCCAGCGTCTGGGTTTCACTGATTGACTCTCCCTGGGGTCTTTAATATTTTCCTCTTCTGAAAATTGGTAGGTAGATCTAAAGGCTTGATCAGATTCTGGTTGGATTTAATATTTTCAAGATGGAGATATGTATGTCTATTAGGAGGCACAGAATCTTTTTTTTCCTCTTTTATTGTGATGTTATCATACACTGATTATCATTACCTAGCTCAGGTGACTATAAACAACAGCCTATGGGTGAAATCCAGCCAGCTTGCTGTGCTTTGTGGAAATAAAGTTTTTATTGGAAGACAGTCATGCCTATTTGTTTACACATCCTCTAAGGCTACTTTTGTGCTTCACCTGCAGATTTGAGTAGTTGCAACAGAGCCTATATAGCCTGCAAAGCCCTAAATATTTACTATCTGATCCTTTACAGAAAAAGTTTGTTGGCCCTTGATCTAGATTGCAAAACAGTGATTTTCTAATCCTATAATTACTTTTTTTTTAAAGCTGAAATACTTCTATAAAGAGAAACTTCCTCTCATCAACTAATTTATCTGAGGTGTGGGTCATACGAGAAAAGCAGGATGCATGCCAGATTTTTCCCCCTAGTTACTAGTTTTTAAAGTGAGGTCATTTTCTAGCATTCTCCAAATGACCAGGAAAGGTTTTGCATGTGTGTATGTGTATATGTTTTGCTGCAGTTGTTTTGCTAAGTATCCTTATGAACTCACAGATTTAGAAATATCTGTGTTTAAATCCATTGCATCCATCCTTATTAATGCTCAGGTTGTCCTTTTTTTCTAAGTGAAAGCTTCTTTATATTGATTTTGAGTCCTTTTGAAATAATCCCTATAATATTGAAAGCTTTATTGCTATTTGGTTTAACAAGATTTTTCAGCTCATCTTGTATATTTCTTTCCCCAGACATGGAATGGCCCATTTCTCCAAGGAGTTGTAGTCCTTTGCTGGGAAATGCTATTTAGGGAACACAATCAAAGGGGTGCACATTGATACTAGAGTGGTCATTATATATATGTCTTTCCAGAGGATAAGCTTGAAAATACGCACTTTTTTATTTTTAAAGAAGGAATACTATCAATTCACACTGATTCTTCCAATTCAAATTCACACTCTAAGTTTTCTACTTTTTCTCCTTGGTCTTACATCTTTATTTCCTAACCACTATAAAACCTTCAATTCCTAAGCCAACCAATACTCAGTTCCCTGATCTCATTTATACTGCAGGATAGCAATATCAGTGTTATCACCAATAATTTGATTACTGAGAATAATTTAAGAGATTTTTGAAGTTCTTTTTGCTATTAGAGTATATCCCACTAGGATTATCCAGCCAAATCACTCAGTAATAAAGTTAAGCTAATGTTGCTGGTGAAACAGGACATTTTTGACATGACTGTTTCAAAACAACTCAAAGAGTTGAAGCGCTGTTTTTATTACCAAGTAATATTTGCATAAGAAACCACAGATCCCCACCCAATCTCTGAACCGCACCCCAGATGGCATGAGGGATAAGGTGAGGCTCAGAAAATGAGGTATGGCCATTGTCTATATTACACGGTAAGTTTTTACAAAAGAAAAACTATTTCTTAGGAGTAAACAGCATGTTCTTTCATTTTATTTTCTTTCTAGAGTACAATTTCCCATAGGAAGAATAATTATCTAAGCTATTATAAGGAATTTACCCTTTAGTAGTGATGGACTCTGATAGAAATAGTTTGAAGTCACTAACCAACCATGGGAAGTGGAGTCAAAAAAGCATACAAAGGAAATACACAAAGCATGAAGATGCTGAGGGTGCAGCTCAAAAATGTTTCCTTCAGCCTACTTTTCCCAATGGCTGTCCCTTATAAAGCAACTCAAAAGAGGAGAGGGGAGAGATTTCATGGTAGTCAACAACCTTAAGCCTTCTTTAAATCACCAAATTAGTTTTGAGATGCATGACCCCTCATAAGTAGGTTTCTGTTTCCTTCTTTTTCTTTTCCTCCCTTCTTCCTCTCATTACTCCTTGCTCTAAGCCAGGGGTCCAGAAAAGTACAACCAGCAGGCCAAAAACTGGTTGCTATCATTTATTTTTTATAAATAAAGTTTTATAGAAATACAACCAGGCTAATTTATTTTTATGTATCATCTATGGCTGCTTTTGTGCTTCGGTGGAAAAGTTGAGTACCTGCAAAGGAGACTATATGGACTGCAAAGCCTAAAATATATTTATGATCAGGTCTTTTACAGAAAAGCTTTCCAATACCTGCTCTGAAATATGCATTGAACCTCACTTCAACATCTGAGGGTATGTTTTGGCCCTTCTAAGCTCAAAAGATTGCTAAACCTTAATTTACACCTGCCCATGAGAATAAATTCATTTCCTAAATGGAGCAGAATATGGGTTCCAGAAATTGTGCTAAACTCAAGTTCAAGAGTAGGCCCTGCTGGGAGTGATCCAAAGTCATAAGTTTCAGTCTGCCATTTTTTGATAACTCTATAATTAACTCAAAATTTCCTTTTAGGCAGAATACAACCAGAAATACCCACTTGTTTCAATTAAGGATAATAATGGCCCCTTTCATTGCACACTTTCCATTTGCTAGGCATCATGCTAAGTACTTTACATATAATGTATTCTCTCTTTAATTCTTATACAATCCTAGCAGGTGGGCACTATTATTATCAATATTTTGTAACTCAGAGACCAGATTTAGAAAGAATAAGACACTTTCCCAGGGTGGCACATCTGGGAAGCAATGGATCAGGAACACAAACCCAAGCCTTCTCAAATCAAGCTCATTCTTTAAACTACTAGGAATTTGTCATAGCCCCAGACTTAGAATCTGAAGGGTTCCTGAGGAAGGGCTGACCCGTCTTCTTCAAGGCTCAGACTGCCTAGAGAGAGAATAACTGTTGTGAAATACATGTGAAGGAGTAGAGTCTGTCACCAAAACTATGAGGTAACTTCTTTCATGAGGAGATTTCCAGTTAGATATAGCAGTCCTTTCTTTTTCCTGAGTCCCCACTAAAATGATGATAAAGGAATAAAAAGGATATAAGTCATCAAAAACAAAGAAGCAGGAGAGAAGACATCAGCAGATGAGTAACTTTAATGCATTTTTAGAAAGAAGGAAAAAAAATCTAATTGATCAGGAAAAGTCAGAACTAAAACTCCCTGTCAAGGGAGATACCAAATGAAAAGAGTAATCCTCCCCAAGAGAATCCCTAAAAGGCTCAGGAAATAAAAAGGTTAAACACAACTGCATGAAGCAGGAATGAGGCTCAGGCCTAACTATGGAGTAAGGAGGGAGAATGTGTGTATGAAGTGGTTGAGTCTCCAAATCCCTTCCCTCACACCATATAGTCTCAAGAAAGAAGGCTGAAGGCTTATCCTTCTAAAGGGAATAAGCTGGAGAGATTCCAGGCACAGCAAAGGGATAGGATAGGCAGGACAAAGAACAAAAAACTAGAGGGTTAGGAAGCGTTAGTGGGCCCATCAATGGGCCTCCTTTATCTATCTTGTTCCCAGACCTCCTGGAGAAAAGTATGTGCTCCACCCTGAGAGCTCCCACTGTCAGATTCTTTACTAGAGAGACTGAACAGCCCCAGACTTCCATATGCCTCATGTCACACATTTGGCTGCTGTCTGCCCAATTACATCAAAGTGAAGCCCACCAGATGAAATGCCCACAAAGCTTTCAATCAACTCCATTCTTAAAAACAGATATTCGAAGATTACCAGATAATTGAGAAAATCTTGCAGAAGAAAGAAATAAAAACAAACCAACAGAGAAAAGGAGACTTGGATGAAATACAGATAATGTAGGAAAAAAGCAAAGCTTCATAAATATAATTAATAGCCTCTGAGATAAGGGTATATTTATCCATAAAACAAAAATTGGATGCCATGGAAGAACAACAATCAGAGAAAAAGAGAGTCATTGATACTAAAATTATTATACATAAACCTTTTTTAAAAACTCATTAGATGGTTTGGAAGATAAAATCATGGAAACCTTGTAAAAAGAAATTTTTAAAAAAGATAGAGTAATGAGAAATAAGAGAGACATAGAAGTTCAATCTGGTGAATCCAACTTTTAATTTATAAAAGTTCCATGAAAATCAAACAAAGCATGGTGAGACAGACATTATCAAATATAAATACAAGAAAATTTCGCTGTACTAAAATCACAAACCATCTGATGATCACACACCTTTTGAATCCCGAGTGATCATAGAATATTCAGAAAAATTATTTTTAAAGGTCCCATATTGAGGCATATCATTGTAAAATTTCAGAGTAAGAGTAAAGTGAAAATTCTAAAAAGATTCCACTGAGAAAAGCCAGATCGCATGCAAAGGTATAAGATTCACAGTGACATAGGACTTCTCAGCAGCAACAAGATGCTGGATGACAATGGAATAATACCTTCAAAATTCTTAGTGAAAAATAATTTCCAATCCAGATTTTTTTTTTACCCAGCCAAACCAAAAATTAAAGCAGAGCTGGGGGGAGGGGAGAAGACTGGTATGAAAGACTCAGGTTCCTTGCATCTTGTAGGTCCCCTGCATCTTTTCTTAGGAAGCTACTGAAATGGTATTCCACTGATGAAGAGGAATAAACCAACAAAGAGAAAGATCTAAAGAGCCCCATTGAAAAGAATGGCAAGGGAAGTCTCCAATTTAGCAGCTGTGCAAAACAGAGTTAGCTAAATGTTAAATTTAATTATTGATGATAAACAAAGAACTGAGAGATGTATAATAGATCAGACAGTTCAACTGGGAAAAACTAAGAAAAGATTCAGTGGTAATCTTAAACACTATTGACCAAATACTTTTAGTTTTCTACCTTCCAGACACATGGTAGAGTTGTGCTTTAAAGCTCCCTTGTGGTTGGGTATAGTCATGTGACTGGATCTGGCTAATGGGTTGTGAGCAAAAGTGATGAGTATCACTTCTGGCCCAGGGTATTTAAATGCTAGTTCAATGCCCTACAGAGAGGGTTCAAGATGGTGGCTACTTCAAGAGCCCAGGACCTTTCATGACTACAATGAGTCAACCCACAGTAGAAATGAAACATGAGCAAGAAATAAACCTCTGTTGCTTTGAGCCACTGATTTTGGGGGTGTTTGTTACTACAACATGTTCTAGCCCATCATAATAGGTATGTAGACATCCATATATGTGGAAAAGCAGGGCAATTGTTAGACTCATAGTACACTACTATCTCCACAGTGATAATACATATTCATTATAATGATGGGAATTTTAACTATTAATGTAATTTTTAAATGCTGATATGACAATTTGGGAGGATAGAGAAAGAAGAAGTAAGGGTGGTGGCAGTTTAAGAGGATTTACACATTATCTACCATAAAGAGTCCAACAGATAATGTCTAAATTTAATAAATTAAAAGAACAACACCACTAGTTAGCACATGTTATTTTAGCAATGTGGAGAAAAGCACCAGGAGAAACAGTTTAGAGTACTAAAAGAGATTTTCTCTGGGCAATGGAGCTATCTAGTACCAAGAGTGGGAGGGGCAAGGGACTGCCGTTTCTCTTTATGTGTTGTCTAGTACCATTTGAGCTTAAATACATGTATCACTTAGATCAAAATAAATTTTTTTTTTTGGTTACATATTCCCCTCTGCCTTTCTGCTTGCTTTTGCTGTGTTCATCTTTTTTTTTTTTTTTGCATTTTTCTGTGTCTGCTTTGTCTCGCCCCGTTGCAGCGACGCGCCGAGTCAGCCCACTGCGCAGGCGGCCTGCCCCGCTCGTGGGCGGCTCTGTTCCGTTCATGGGCGGCGGCTCTGCTCCATTTGCGGGCGGCTTGCCCTGCCCGTGACGGCTTTGCCCTGCCCGTGGCAGCTTTTTGCCCTGCCCGTGGCGGCTTTTTGCCTTGCCCACGGTGGCTTTGCCCTCTCAAGGCGGTCTGCCCGCTTTGGAGAGGTCCCCAGGAACCGAACCTGGGGCCTCCCATGTGGTGAACCGGTGCCCTATCCACTGGGCTACAGCCGGCCCCCCTCAAAATAAATTTTAATAGCAGTTCTATTTTAAAAGAGTTGAGCATCAGACAGGGTTTTCTCCCCATTCCATTGAATTCATGCCCTAGAAGGCAATGTTGTGTAAATTCTTTTCCACCCTCTCTCTTGAGCCCCCTCCTGGATTGCCTTATTTTTGCTGTTTACTCTGGTGTTAACAAGGATCTGGGGCCATGTGTCTGTCAGGCCTGAGCACACCCCATGAGTGCAACAGTGTCAAGTCTGACTCCTCTGAAAAAGAAACCCCTTGCAGAACAAATACTGAGGCAGCTTCTGGGGAGGAGGTGGAAGAAGCCACACATTTCTGGAGGGATTATAATGCCTGTCAATACAGCAAATACTGGTCTTCTGATATTAACTCCTGTTCTGAGAGTTCCACCTTTGATCATAAGTTTATCCATAAATAAATATAAAGTCAGTCAAAGTCAAGGTTTCAAAAAGACCCACCCTTTCAGTTGGGTTGCTGCCTTCTGATCTCCAATGAGGTAAACCCACAAAGTCCAAATAGCTCAAAGTAGCCTGCAATGGTGTAAGACCTCCCAACCCTCCCAGACTGCCCCCTGGGCTGGGCTGAGTCACCAGAAGATAAACTTTGGGGATGCTTACCCATGAGAGTGGAAATGGCAAGACCAATAAGTCATGCAAATAAATGGCTGGAAACACTCCAAGAATTATGGATTGTTAAGATTGGTGTTAGTATTTTTTCAAAAATAATTGAAAAAAAAGATAGTGCTTACAATGTACTATGAACCGTTCTAAGTGCTTTATGTATCAATTCATGCAGTTGGTATTATGATCTCCATTTTACAAATAAGGAAACTGAGGCACCAAGACCTTAAATAGCTTGTCCAAGTTTGCAGGGCTAGTAAGTTGCAGAGGTGCAATTTAAATCCCACTGCCTGGCTTTGGAATTATAATGTAGGACCCAAGGTCTTATAGTGCAGTCAGTGACAATATTTGGAGTAAGAATCATTTTCCCAAATTCCATACCAAAGCTCTGTCCACCAGATAGAGTGGGGGCTGCATTTCAAAGATTCTGTTGCTTTTCACAATTCCTCAAAGCATAGATGGATGCGAAACAATCATTCCCCCGACTGCCAGGTCTACTATTTATATGAAGCTATTTAACTTAATTACAAATAATTTCGGCTACAGATGGGAGCAAAGCAACATTAAGGATCTTGATTTTGAAACCGTTCTAAAATAGCTTTTAAAATCTAGGAGGCAAATTGTCTTTCCAAATGGAAATGCATGTGTGATGCAGCGAAGTCTTAAAATTATTAGCATCTTATGCTGAGCCCCCATCTATTTCCTTTGTCATTTACACAATGTACAGTCTTTAATTGCAGCTCCATGATCAAAGAGCTGGAACTCAAGAATCTCACTATAAAGATCAATGGCTGTACTTGGCACGAGGTACAGTGGCAAAGTAATGGCTGTTTCTCACCTACGCAAGGGAGACCAGACTCTCTTAACAGTTTCAGACAGAGCCCCCCGCCCAGGCTTGAAAGGAGGAGTCTCTCCCTCCCACACACACACTCACACTCATGCACGCACACACACAGACACACAGTGTTCACGAGAGGCACCCCTCAGCCTTGCCCATCCCATTCCACAGTACCTGTGAGGGCTCCGTTGCTGAAAGCAGTGCCAGGAAACATGTTTTTAGGAATTCAGAGTATCAAGTTTCATAATTTGATTTAAATCAATTATCCCATCCCTCCCTGGAACAGGCACAAGCTCCAAAAATACGAAATGTAAATGGAACCAGCTGCGGCAAGAGCCTTTTGCCAGGATGGATTTCAGATTTCAGTCAATGTAATCAGCCTTCTTTTTGAAGGACATTATTGTCGAGACCCAGAGATTGCATGAAACACTTCCAGTGCCCTGCGAGGGACCAGGAGGACAACCAATTATGGGAGGGGAGAAATAGAAGGAGCTAATGTTCTCTGTCCTGGCTTGCCTTTGCCCCGAACTCTTAGGAAGAATTAATTCCCTCCTCTGGGGAATACGGGGAAACTGAGGTCGTTATTGGCAGCCTTCAAAAACTATGTGTAATTTATGGATATTTACTAAACCACATAATCACTCTGAGTTATCCCATTACAGGGCTCAGCAGAGCTGAAGCCTTCAGCTTTGGGTGTGAAGATCATTTGTGAGAGGTTTTGTGGGTGAGAGTGAGAAGGTTTATTACAGAGTGCAGGAGCCGGCCCTGCAATCACACATCATTTAGGCTTCCAATACACTGCCCCACAAATGGATCCCATGCCTCAGATTTGGCATCCTTCATTGAAATCCTTCCCTTTAATTGATTTAAAATGATAATTCAATTAAAATAATTATTCTAATCAAACTTCATATCTTTTTGGAAGGTTCTATGGGGGCCCCTGACTACAGTGTTATTTTAGTATTTTCTTTGTTTTCTCATCAGACTAACTTTGGCTCTCGGAAACTTTGGAAAATTTTGTGTCACTGGATAATCACTACACCATTCTGGAGCTTTCCATTCAAAACACAGGGAAAAGGGTAACAAAATATCTTGGAAAGATATTGTACTTTGAACTTTGACCAGAAACGCCTAAGAATGGTGTACAGGAAGATTCACCGGCCCATGTACTAAAACGCAGACCTCAAAGTGGCCAGTCAGTCTGGGCCAAAGCTAAACAGTGAGGATGAGCAATAGTCCCAGCCCTGTCACTCCTGTCTTTCCCCATTTTTCTTTCAATGACTATTGTCCTCAAAACATAGAACAGTTATAGCAGATCTCAGGAATCCACATATAACTCTTCTAACTTGTGAAGTATTGTCATAATAGTTATCTCATTTTTTCTATACAATTATGTTGGAGCCTTGTTAGGGCAGATCCTCTTAGGCCCATTTCAGAGAGGAATAAAAAAGCAACAAAGAGAGGATAGGTAGGTGGTTTTATGGAAGCTATACAGTTAGTGTTGGAAGGGCTAACAGTTCCTTTTCAATTGAAGTACCGTACAACAATGGGAAGAAGTAAAAAAAAAAAAAAAAACTCGTGTTTCAAATTTTTAGCACTAATAAAATTTCCAAAAATATTGAGCCAGTACAATTTATGTAATGGCCAATTTTTCCTTTCAGAAACTGTATCTGTCTTTCCATTCAAATATTCATCTATCCAACTGATGATCCATTCGTTCAATCTTTCATTCTTCATATTAAAGACTGCTTTCCACTAGTGATACAAATAGGATGAAACCAAGATGCTGCTCTCAAAGTTTGGAAAATGACCTCACAGTCCGTTGTGGAGGATTTCTCAGCAGCCACTGTATTCGGTGAGCTCAGATTTAGTAACTTAAGAAGATATTCTCTCCTTTATATTTCTCTTTTTCAGGATTGTCATTCTTCCCAATAGTGATTAGAGAACCAGCATGGTATTAAGCTTCAGAGTGCAGATTCTGGAGCCAGACTGCCTGGTGTGAATCCTACATCTAGGTAAATCATAAATCACTGCCAGATGTGTGATCTTGGGAAAATTATGGAACCTCTCCAGACCTTAGATCCTCATCTGTAAAATGGGTACAAGCAGTACCCATTATATATATATATAAAGCATGGAAACAGTACCTACAAGCTCCATTAGAGCACTATGTAAATGTTCACTGCTAATACAGTACCTTCCCACACCAGTTGTCAGCTGCTTGAGAATAGGAAATTCGCAGCCCCCAACTCCATCACAGATGGCACCCCTACCCTAGTAGATGCTAAATACTCAATATGCGTATGTGGCCCTGCCTGGGAACTCTTCCTTTAAGCAAACCTACATTTCCTTCTGGCTGAACGTCCATTGTCTTCAGTGAGATGGAAAACAGCTGGTCAACACCCTTCCCATAGTAAGGCACCCAGCACTGGATGACCACTCTCAGGTTACCCATCTGGCCCTTCCTTTCCAGGTTGACCCATGAGTCAACATTTCCACACACAGCTGCCTTCCCAGCCCTTTAATCATCTCCTTTGCCTGGCACAGAGCCTTCTCCACTTCTCTGAGTCTATGTTGCCCGGGGGCAGGGGAGGGGCTGTTCCAAATAGGACAAGCACATGCCATTCTCGAAAAATTCTTTCACCAGTTTTTAGTTGTGACAAATGCCCTGGTGCTTCCCAACATACATGTGAAGAGTGTTAAGGCTGGGTTACTTCCAAAAACAAGTTTCCATATACTCTCTATTATGTCTTTCACTTTTCCCTGATGGATTCAGAGGTCCCAGCTGGAAAGGAGCAGCTCCAAAGTGAGTAAAGATATATGGGATGATAAATATCCATACCCATTATGACTTTCATTGGACGTGGGAAACAGGCTTCATTTCATATGTCGACTCCAATTGCTTCGTTTAAGAGTTCTGTTAAGGGGGATTGCATGGTAAAGTTAAACTCAATAAGAAAGTAGGCTGTGATCAAATAACTGTCTACAATGGACATGAGGGTGAAGAACAGCTTTTGATAGTTGCTAAAGCTGTCCTAGATACTTCTCTCCATCGGTGTGCTAAGTTGGTAAAGGCTTTAGTGTATGCTATATACTCTGACTTGAAGAATATGGTAAGATATTTGTCCTTCAGATCAAATATCTCCCCAATTATTTTGATCTCTCAGTAATCACTTTTAATACTAAAGATCTTCAACAAAGTCCCAATTAACCTTAAAATATATTTCTTGGGTGGAATGACCTATGCTATTATTACCTTATCACTGTTCAGTTTCAGAGTAACTAGCCACCTTACAAGAGCCTAAGGGAATGGGACAGGTATATTTTGAGGTGGAGAAATGAAAAAGAAAATATTTGAAGTTTGCTTCCCCAAAACACATATGAGTTTCCACAATACAGCCTGGGCATGGGACGTGAGGGTTTGTAGTATTGGGAAGAATAGTAAATGGAGTATCACAAAAATGAATTAGATTCTGCAAAGAGGAGACATCTGAAAAGCATACACCATCTGTTCATAAATTTGCTTCTCCCTGGGCTTAGAGGATGTTGGGGATTGAATCATGTCCTCCACAGACATGTTCATGTCCTAAACCTCAGTCCTTTGGGCGTGGGCTCATTTGTAACTAGGACCTTTGAAGATCCTGTTAAGATGAGGCTGAAGTGAACCGGAGTGAGCCTTAATCCAATATGATTGGAGTCCTTACAAGCAAATGGAATTTGGACACAGAAGTAGAAGCCTCAGGAAGAGACAGGAGGGGGTAGATGGCCATGTGACAGAGGCAGGGATTGATTACCAGCAAGCCTCACCAGAACACTACAGACCTAAGAGAAACTACTGACTGCTGATACCTTTATTTTGGACTTCTATACCTTTAAACTGAGAGACAACAAATTCCTGTCTGTTTACACCAACCCATTTATGGCTTTTATTACAGCAGCCCTGGAAAACTAAAATGGGGGGCAATTCTAACTTTCCAAAGTGAAAAAGAGACATAGAGGTCAAAGTCACTCCTAATCACCAAGTAGGTGAGTATACCAATTCAGATACACTTGACCTTTTGAAGAGAATCCCAAGGACATGCTAGTCACTGCAGCTTAGCGTTTCAATAAAGGGGATTGGAGAAGGAAGTTTCTCATCCCCTCTGGCATTTGCAGATTTTTTATTACTGTATTACATCTATTCTAAGGCTGTTCACATATTAACATCTCCAAAATTAGGATGCATCTTACAAGCAACATCATATTGTAGTTTAATTGGTGGGATTTTTCCTTTCTCAATGGAATGTGAAATAATAGCATTCATTACAATTGATGACACCTTAGACGCAAAAACATATGGCATATGGGGAGGGGATTATAATGCATGGGAATATGCAAGAATTCCTTGCAATCTTTCTGCTGGGGTTCAGCCCCAATCAGCACAGCCGTCTGAGTCTGTGTCTTGAATGGGTGTTTGTGGAGTCCCCAAGATTCCCAGGTACAGTGATTATGCTTCTTGGCTACATGAAAAACTTGGTCAGAAAGGAAGAAAGCAAGTTGGTCTTATTTATATTAAGATGTATATTAATATTAAATTTTTTTCTTCCATGTTGGGGGGTCTTTCTAAGAGTTTGGAAGAGTACCTCTCCTCCCTCACTTCCCAAAATGCACCAGTTAGACTTAAAAGCTTAAGAGTTTTCCATGTGGCACTCTGTTTCTATTAAATCAGAGACCAGCCACAGAGGAAGGAGGGAATGCTTTCATAGTGTCACTTACACCCCAGAGGCTCTGTGCCACCCACAGTCTTCCAGAGCAGAGCAGCTGAAGTGGTCCTTCCTGCCTCTCAAGTGGATCAGAGCAACGTCAAATATTGAAACTCACGCATACACCCCCCGTTTCTCTAGGCCTTCAGTCCAGCTTTTGCCACCTGGTGAGGAGTGCAGCTCAATTGAGCTCTGGGTACATAAAATTGTATTGGTGCCTTGTCAATCAACTTCCAATCCCTGCAAAGACAGAACGTGCAGCCATGTGCTTACCATATGTAGACTGTTACTCATCTGCCTTGGGGGGGGGGGGGCGACTCGCCTCCAGGGAGGGTCACATGGCCCAGACAGTTATCTTAGGGATCCAAGTGGAAAGAGAGGGAAGAGAAGGATCAGCAATGAGTTCAATGTATTCTAACACTGACCTCCGTGGTCTTGACCATCCAACTATCCATGGGGAAGAAAAAGAAGGAAAGAGGACAAAAAAAAATCAAGAATGGGAGATAAAGAAGAGGGAAAGGATGTCCTCTTCTGGAAGCACAACCAGGGGGTACAGTGGGGGGTGGGCAAGGGAAGCACATTCTCTAAGAATGACACTTCTAAAATGCATTTTCTTAAGGTAACATGTTGACATCACTATTGTAAAAAACTTAGGTGAAAAGATGTCAAAGAAATAAATGTGAAGTGAGGAGAAACTAAGAGAAATATATGTGGCAAGACCTGGAAGGAGAGAGTAGTTTTTCTGTTCCCCATTAATAATGTCACATGACCATCATAGACTCTGCTTGAAAAGCTGTTTAGACAGGAGCCAAGAGAATGCTGGTAAAGAAGAACATAAGTTGATTGTCATCCAGGTTTTCTGAGCTCCTCCTCAATGAGTTTATATTCACTTAAAGAGAAAAATCAAGAATCAATTAGAGATAAAATATATGAAAACTTAAACAAACAAACAAATAAACCAAAAATAAAATTAAATTAAAGGATTGGGTTATTCAAAAAATGTGAAAAAATTAAAAAATAAATATAACTTTTTTTTTTTTTTTACATTTTGCCTTTTATCGGTGCACTATCTGGTGTCCAGTCTGTTCCGTGGCACCTTCCCCTTCTCACTCCCCAGCATCCCATCCTTTTTCATTTAATTTTCAAAGAAGTTTTAGGTCACAGCGAAGCCACACACAGAATACAAGGCACTCTCATATACTCAACCTCCTCCCCCATTCCCCACCCCACACCGAAACATTTTTGTATGTGGATGGCAGCACAGTTATAACTGATATACAGATAGTGAAACACAGCTACCAAACATTGTCATTGGTCCACAGCATGGCCCACATTTTAAATCATACACTTTTATAAATTTTGATGGTATTCACCCTGTCCTGTGTCCATCACTGCAAGGCAATGGAAAACATCTCCACTGACCACTAAATGCCCCCTGTTCGATATACTCTGTTCCTCCCTACCCACCGCCAGGGCCCACAATGACCCCCTGGCTCGACTATTTGGACAACAGGTTCATAGTTACATGCAGCAAAGGGTCTTGACCCACTGGTGCATCCCCTACCACTGGGAACCATCCCTGCTCCCAAGAGTCTCCCACCTGTCTATTTCTGAGTGAATAGGTCCTCCAAAAATAGGGAGTCCATCTCCTTCCCTCTCATTGTGTGGGTTTCCACCCACTGATACAACACATTATGACAG
>PVKH010020952.1:0-14454 GCA_004027955.1 Chaetophractus vellerosus | reverse complement strand
CAGGGCAGGTAGTCCGCGAATGGAGCGCAGCCAGCCACCCGCGAACCTAAAGCCGGCCGTGAACAGAAGCAGAAGCCGCCCACAAAAGGGGAAAGCCGCGCCTGCGCAGTGACCCAGTCTCAGCGTGTCGCTGCAGCGGGGGAGTGGGGGGGGGGGAAGGGGAGATAAGTAATTAAAAAAAAAAAAAAAGATCATCTTTGAGTGATTGGTGGAATTCATTTGTGAAATCTGCTTTTCATCTTTGGGAGGTTTTTGATGACTGTTTCAATCTCTTTGCTTGTGATTGCTTTGTTGAGGTCTTCTATTTCTCCTAGGGTCAGTATAGGTTTGTGTGTTTCTAGGAATTTGTCCATTTTTTCTACATTGTCTAGTTTGTTGGCAAACTGTTGTTCATCGTATCCTCTTATGAAGTCTCCTATTTCCGTAGGGTCAGTGGTAATGTTCCTCCTGTCATTTCTGATTTTATTTATTTACATATTCTCTCTTATTTGTTAATCTAGCTAAGGGTTTTTCAATTTAGTGATCTCAAAGAATGAACTTTTTTTATGATTCATCTATGACCTGCTGATTGTTTAAGAGTGTGTTGCTTATTCACTATATATATTTAAATTTTCATTTCTCTGCCTATTATTGATTTCCAGTTTCATTCCATTATGATCAGAGAAAATGCTTTTATAATTTCAATCTTTTTAAATTTATTGATACCTCTCCTGTGATCCAATATATACTCTATTCTGGAGAAGGATCCGTGATCACTTGAGAAGAATATGTATCCTGCTGTTTTAGGGCATGATTCTCTATAAATATATTTTAGTTCTAGTTCATTTATCATATTATTCAAGCTCTCTGTTTCCTTATTTAGCCTTGGTTCTGATGTTCTATCCAATGCTGAGAGTGGTGTATTAAAGTCTCCAACTATTATTGTAGAGATGTCTATTTCTTCCTTAGTTTTGCTAGTGTGTGCCTAATGTAACTTGGGACACTCAAGAAAGGTGCATAAAGATTTATTATAGTTATTTCTTCTTGGCGAATTGCCCCTTTATTACCTTCCTCATCTCATATAACATTTTTTTCATTTAACATCTACTCTGTCCAATATTAGTATCACTACTACAGATCTCCTTGCTTATTATTGTGTGGAATATATTTTTTCAACCCTTCACTTTCAGCCTGATTCGTTCCTTGCATCTAAGGCGAGTCTCTTGTAGGCAGTGTATAGATGTGTCATATCTTTTTATCTATTCTATGTCTTTTTTAAAAAAGATTTAATTTTTGTTTATATATTCCTCCTTCCTCATTGTTTGCAGTCACTGTTTGCTTTTTGTGTCCATTTGCTGTGTAGCCTCTGTATCTGCTCATCTTCTCTTTAGGAGGCACTGGGAACCCAACCTGGGACTTCCCATGTGGAAGAGAGGCATCCAATCACTTGAGCCACCTCAGCTCCTGGGTTGTTGTATCTCTCATTGTCCTTCTTCCTTGTGTCTCTTTTGTTGCGTCATCTTGTTGCATTGGCTCACCAAGCCTGCCTGCCACACCACCTTTCATTCTCCAGGAGGCCCCAAGAACCAAACCCAGGACCTCCCATGTGGTGGGAAGAAGCCCATTTGCTTGAACTACATCTGCATCCCTGTCTATGTCTTTTTATTGGGGGAATTTGATCTATCAACATTCAATATTATTACAGTAAAGTCATTAGTTACTTCATCCATTTTATCCTTTGGCTTACCTTTGTCATATCTTACCATTGTCTGTCTTTTTACTCTTTAAGTTACCTTTACTAATAATATCGCTTTCTACACTCTTCTCCAAGTCTATCAGCCTTGTCTTTTCCTTTCAGGTTGCAGCATTCCCTTTAGTATTTCTTGTAAACCTGATATTTTGGTAAAATACTTTCTCAGTTTTTGCTTTTCTGTGAATATTTTAAACTAACCCACAACTTTTAAGGACAGCTTTACTGGATCCAGAATTGTCTATCTGTATTCTGCTGGCAGTTTTTCTCTTTTGGTACCTTAAATATGTCATATCACTGCTTACTCACCTTCATGGTTTCTAATGAGAGATTGGCACTTAGTCTTATTGAGCTTTCCTTGGATGTGATGCATTGTTTTCTTTTGCTAATTTCAAAATCCTCTCTTTATCTCTTGTATTTGTCATTCTATATAACAGGTGTCTCAGAGTCGGCCTATTCAGATTTTTTTTCTGTTTGGGGTCATTTTTCTTCTTGGATATTGATATTTATGTCTTTCATAAGAGTTTGGAATTTTTTAGTTATTTCCTCAAATATCTTTTCTGTGCCTTTTCTTTTCTCTTCTCTTTCTGGGATATTTATAATGCATATATTTGTGCATTTCATGTTGTTATTCAATTCCTTGGCACCTTGTTCAATTTTTCACATTCTTTTTCTGTCTATTCTCCTATCTTTTCAAGTTCAGATGTTTTGTCCTCAATTTCACTTATCCATTCTTCTGCCATTTCAAATCTGTTGATATATACCTATAATGTAATTTTAATCTCATCCATTTTGACTTTCATTCCCATATCTTTGTTACATTTCTTTGCAAGCTTTCAAATTTTTCTTTATGCTCACCCAGTCTCTTCTTAAAATCAGTTATCTCCTTAGTCATATTTTCTTTCAACTCCTTGGATCAATTTCATGATTTGTGTTGTTATTATAGATTAGTCGTCTTAAATTCTGTGTCTCAACAGGATTTTTTATTTGTTTCTTTAGCTGGGCCATCTTTTCTTGTCTTCTAGTATGGTGTGTAATTATTTGCTCATGTCTAGGCATCTGATTACGTTGGTGAATTTCCTCTAGCAATCAGTTTCTCTCTCTTGCCTTGTGTCTTTCTTTTGTGACACTACTTTTATTTTTGGTTCAACTTATTCTAAGTCTTTAAAACTGTCCACATTAAGTTATCAAAATAGAGTCAGGGATCCTCCACTAATGGGACACAGATCAGATATAAGAGGTCTGGGATATGAGAGATTACAGAAAGCATGTGTTCTTCCTGAAGTATCCTGGCCTGCCTACAGATGTACTCTTTTGTGAATATTTCCATGAAGGTGTGTCTTTCAACCTCTACTTGCCCCCGATTCTGGCTGGCTAGAGCTGAGATTCAAAGTTGGCTCTGCTGGCCAAACTCACTGAAGAGAAACCACTCTCCACCCTCTGCTGCACCCTCCATCATCCGAGGGAGGAAGACACCTGTTCCCCTCTTAGTTGGCTACATTGAAACATGGGTTTTACCCTAGTTGTTTGTCTTGAGAGTGGGGGATGGCTGCCATTTCTTGCCTTAGGGGCTAGTAAGTCATGGTTTTCATTTAGGCTTCTTCATTTCTGTGTTCCTCACCCTCCTGGATTATGTGAAGCACTCTTCTTGTCTGAACATCCCCAAAGTAGCTCCCTCAGACAGCTTTTTGCCCTTGCTCCATTGCTTTTCTAAGAGGGTTGAACACTGCCTACCTACTCCAATACCATCCTCCCAGAAGTCCCAGAGCCAATGTCTTTACATTTTCTAATAGCCCCTCAAGGAATGCCCAGTTTTAAGTGATGTGAAATTTTTAGCAGTATTGAGTGAGAATAATCCATCTTTCCTTTTTTACCCATCCATCCCTTCTTCTTTCTTTTAAGACTTGTTAGGGAAATAGGAGATGACTGGGCAAATTAAATAAAAATACTATCTTATACTGTATCCCACTGTGTCAAAATAAAAACTTGTATTCAGTTATTGTGATTTTAATAAAGTATTTATTGTACCATAGATTAGAATTTTTGAGACTTCTAGTTGGATATATTTGTCAATTAGTAAATTGATTCAAAGTTAGAAAAATATCTTTCATACTCTACCAATAATTCTCTTTTTCTCCTATAATTTTACTTATTTATATATTTTTATTGCAAAATTTCCAAATATTCAGAAAAGAGATTGTAGTATAAACACCAATATACCCCTCTGCAGATTTAACAACATTTTGCCAGATTTAATCTTTTTATTTTGCTACTGTTATTTTATGGTGAATTATAAAAGGTTATGATATTGATCTTTAAATATTTTATTATATCTCTAATAAATAAGGACTTTATGTTAAATACAACCCAAAACTTTGGTCACACTCAGCAAAAATACCATAATATCATCTAACAACTTGTCCATATTAAATTGCAGAAAAATTCATTTTGTTTGGATCAAACAATTGGCTTGCACAAATTAGAATCTAACAAGGACTCTGATGATTAGGCTAATGTATCATCTCAGCCAGATAGTTGTGCCCAGTTGTTTGGTCAAGGAAATACTGGTCTGATTGTAATACAAGGACATTTATGGACTTTAGCCATCAGTGAGTTTACTGCATAGATGGCTGATCACATCTACATCAACCAGGGAGATTGCTGTCAGCAGTGATTGATGCTTTATCCAATCAGTTGAATGCCTTAAAAGGGGAAGTGATTTCAGCATTCAGAGAGAATTTCCCATCTCATCTTTGGACAGCCAACATGTCCTGGAAACTCATCAAGGACCTTCATTAGACTTTCATTGGAGCCCCTGGTTTGCAGCCTGCCTGCAAAACCTGGACTTGTGCATCCCCATGGTCACGTGAGAGACTCTTATACAATCTCATACTATTTAAAGATATTTCTTGTTGATTCTGTTTCCCTAGACAACCCTGACTAATACAGGAACCCTATATTTTTATTGTTATATCTCTTATGTTTCTTTTAATATAAAACAAAACCTCCTTTTAATGACATTGACTTTTTAAGAAACCAAGCTACTTGTTTTACAGAGTATTCTACCTTCCTGATTTGTCAGATTGTTTCCTCTTGATGCATTGAATTGTTTCCTCTATCCCTTGCATTTTCTGTAAACTGGAAATTAGATGTAGACTATTGATTAGATTCATTTTAAGCATTTTGAAGAGGAATGTTTTAAAAGATGATGTGGAGTGTAATATTTTTATCAGATTACCATATTATTACCATATTACTGTATTATTTCAATATTGTGTAATTATTGAAAGTCTAATCTACAGTAATCATGGCACCCATCACTAAAAAATACTGGGTAAAAGGGAATTAGAGTTTCACTTTCTGAAAGATCACACTCTTCTACCTGCTGAGTTCTCTCATTAGATTTAAGGACATTTTCCATATCAAAAGGTATCTTTTAGATTTATCCTTTCATTTTAATCTCCAAAGTTCCAGATAGTTATCTTACTTCTTTACTTGCATTTTTAATACAAGACCTTTTTTTGTATCTTTTGTGTCATAATGTTTCATAATCAGACTATTTGTTTCTGTATCCTGAATGCATTTCCAAATATCTTGCTTTCTGTTTCATTCTCGCTGAATTAGCAGATGGGTTCTGGGATTCTGGAGCCCTACATGTATGGATTTAGTGAAGTTTATCAGCTTTTTTGCCAAATTATTTCAGACTTGCTGACAGGCTGATTGTCAGGCAAGGAATTTGTTATTCTCTCTATTGCTCAACTCCTTTTGAATAATCTATCATGTTTTATATTCCAGCAAGTGCTTTTCATTTATTTTCTTTATTAAAATGGCCCTGCTTATTTGACTCCAAACTCTTAAATTTTTCTTTGAAGCATTTTCCTAACTCCTTCTGTTTCTTTTTAGTAAGGTGGTATCTATCCTCACAGATATTTCAATAAAACAGGAAACTTGTTCTCACATATGATTGCTAAATCTGAAACTACCACTCATTTCCCCTTCTTAAGCATCATCTCTGTACCAAAATGGTAGGAATTTTCTTGTCTTACTTTATACTTACTAGTATTAATATACTTTATTTTTCATTTGAAGTTGACATTGATATTTATTTTAATATAGTTTATCAATATTACAACTTCAGTTGGGAGTAAAATTATTGAATTTTTTTCTGCTCAAGTTCTTGGAAATGGACCTAGTTAATCCATCAACATTAAGGAAACACTCATGGTAAGAAATTATTTTTTTTAACTGTATGTAGACATAATTTCTGCCCTCAAGGATCTACTACTAGTGCAATGCTTATCAAAATCTGAAAGTTTAGCCCTGGGACTGGCAGCCTTAACATCAGCTGGAAACCATTTAGAAATACAAATTCTTGAGCTCTACCCTAGACCTAATGCATCCAAAACTTTAGGGTTGGAGCCCAGAAATCTGCACTTTAGAAAGCTTTCCAGGTGATTCAGATGTTTGCTAAAGTTTGGGAAACCCTGTTCTAACCTAAGAGATAACATTATGGTGCTATCAGAATGTGAAAATTAGACTGCAAGCAATCTATTTCCCTTCAGTTTTTTCATTTGTCAGCCTATCTTGAAATCATCCCAATTAATTCAGTTACTCATAATAAAATTTCTTGGACTATTTGTAAAAAATGTGAAAGGGCAAAAAGAGAAGAATTGTAGGAGAATAAATGCAACACTTTCCTAGATAATACTGGAAATGTATATTTCAAGAAAAAGCTTAGAGACACCTGTTAGTTTTCCTCTGTGAGTTACAGGGCTGAAGAAAGTTGAAGAATGATGATCATATTCATTTTCTTAGGCTGTTGAGAAAAAGTGACAGTGACTAACAGAAACTCAGAAATTAGAGATGAAGGAGATCAGAGCCCAAATATCATCTTGTCTATTTACTTGATGGAACAAGATAATTTCTTACAATGTTCTTTCTGGTGTTTGTTCGGCCTAATTTATTCAACTGATAAGTGTATTTGGCTTTATATATAAAATAGGTTATAAACTCAACCTGGGATGTCTCTATTTTCAACACATTTGGATAACAAGTTGCATTGGCAGCATTCATAAATATTTTTTCTTTTAACTTTGTTTGATAGATTATTTTTTTTTTTTAAAGATTTATTTTATTTTATTACATATCTCCCCTTCCCCCCCGTTGCGGCGACGCGCCGAGACTTGGTCACTGCGCAGGCGCGGCTTTCCCCGCTTGTGGGCGGCTTCTGCTTCTATTCACGGCCAGCTCTTACTTCAGTTCGCGGGTGGCTGGCTGCGCTCCATTCGCGGGCAACCTGCCCTGCCCATGGCGGCTTTTGCCCTGTCCGTGGCAGCTTTTTGACCTGCCCACGGCGGCTCTGGCCCGCCCATGGCGGCTTGCCATTCTCAAGGCAGTCTGCCCGCTAGGAGAGGTCCCCGGGAACCGAACCCGGGGCCTCCCATGTGGTTTCCCAGCGCGCTCTTTATCCACTGAGCTATCTAGCCGGGCCCAGATTCTTTTTTAAATTTAATTTTAAAAGAAGTTTTAGGTTACAGAAAAGTTACATTGAAAATATAGGGGATTCCCATATACCCCACCCCCTCTCCCTCTCACATTTTCCCTTTTTAATAACATCTTACATAAGTATGGTACATTTGTTAAAATTGACGAACAAATTAATTGAAGAATTGCTACTAATCACAGTCAATTGTTTCCATTATTGTTTACACTTTGCACCATACAATTATATAGGTTTTGACAAAATGTGTAATGGCCTGTATCTGTCATTTCAAAAATCATACCGAAAAATTCCAATGCCCTAAAAATGCCCTATGTTCTACCTATTCTTTCCTCTCCCTCCCCTCAGAACCTCCGGTAACCACTATCATTATATCAATGTTACAAGTTCTTCTGTTACAATAATACTACTAAGTCTACTTTCATCCATGGTCGCATTCCTCCCTTATGTTTGTTCGTTCCTCAATCATAAGTACTTTTTCTAATGTGCTTATAGGCATATCTGACTCTCTCATTTCCCTTTCACAACTTTATTCAGCCCTACCTCAAGGTTCTTTTTTTAAAAAAAAATGAGTTTCTAGAGCTGCTCTTCTTGATATATTCTTAAGTATTTTTTAATGTACCTAGCTTAAGCAAAATAAGCAATTAGATGAGCAGAGTAGAATATTAAATGTGTTACTGCATTTATGGCATTGAGATAAAACAAAACCAAACTAAAGCAGATTTTTAAAAATGCAAGTTTTAATGGAACTTAGAGAAATCTTAAATTGCTCTGAGTAGGTGGAATATGAATAGTTTGGGAAGGTATTCTTTTAAGACTGAGTAACCAATTTTTTTTTTCAATTTTACAGATCTCAGACTACATTCATTCATTTATTCATTCATTCACTCTTCAGTCATTTGGCAAATATTTATTGAATAAACAACATATACCAAAGGCCTTTATTTACTAGCACTGTGAATTTAGATGGTATTTAACATAGTTTTGCTGCAATTTCCTCATTGATAAAATGCTAACAACACCATAGAATTATTGAGTGAATTAAATGACATAGTTCATGTGAAAATAACAACAATGTTCAAATTTTATATAAGATTTAAATATCATCATTGCCACTATCTTCATCATCATCTATAAGGAAGAGTGGAGCAGAAAATTAAACATTTGTAATATTATAAAGATGATAATGCTCCTACTTTATCTAATTAATATTGTCTATCTTGGTGGATCCCTTAAAATAAATGTTTCTTGATTGACGGATATGTATGCATTTTGGTATGAACATGCATGAGTGCTTGCATGTGTGTTTTGGGATGATTTGGAATGTCCCACTGATAAGTAAAAGGGAACTTCTTATTAAAGCTGGTTTATGGGTTACCATAAATTTCCAAAAGTCTTGAAAACAGTGTAATCATTGTACACAGATCCACACATCCAACTGGCAAATTTAATGAATTTAGAAAGTCTGGCCTGTAATTTAAATGATATACAAGAAGAATTTAAAGAAATATTTACCTCTGTCCTAGGTTTAACAGGTAGTTTGTAGAATTGGACAAGTCTATATGTTATTTGATTACAGAATGCTTTGAGGTTTAGAGATTTTTATACTTAAGTTTGGAATATCATAATTTAAGTATATATAAGTTGTATTTTAAAGATTTAATAATATTAAAACATTCTAAAGACTTTGCCTTGAATGAGAACTATAGGATGTTTGTGCCTACTATTTTATATTACAGACATTGTTTTATTCCATTAATAAATAGCAACCTTATTCATTGCATCAATGATCTTTGCTACTGGGATTCTAACCTGATTAGATTTGGAAACAGAATGATCCCGATATTTAACATCCTTAGTATGACAAGGACCTTAAATCACTCTCCTTTTACAATTTTAAAATAATCACTTGATTTGGGGAAGCTCGATGATTAATTCTTGCTCTTTTCCTGCCACTATTATTGACCCTACCACTCCAGGTTAGTGCAACTTAATTCTTCACAAAGCATTGGACATTCAGTTAAATAATCACCAGCTAGTTTGAGATCTCACCTTCTAACTTAGTTCTCTTCTATCTTCTGCTTTTTCCTCTCCCAGAAATCAGTACTTCTATCCAGTCTTGAAAGACACTCAAAATACAAATGCACTCATTTTTAGCTTATTAAAATGGAGAACTAGAGAAGGATGTGGAAGTAACTGGTTAAAGAAAAGTGGTATTTATAAGTGAAGGTGCCAATGGATTGGTGAACTAAATAGAACCTTTAAAAAATCATTTTAAATCATTACTTCTTAAAATACTCACAAAGGAAAAATAGATTCAGTGTTCAGTGTTACAAAACAGTGGATATATTCCAAGAATGAAATCACTGTATCATACAATATACATGGTTGAGTATAGCTTACAAATGTGTAACGCATGAAAAATTTTCTGGGTGTGGCAAGCCTTTCTAACATAGAAGGAAAAAGGACACAGGATTTTATTTATCATCCTGCCAATAGAATTTAAGTTGGGAACAGTTTGCTTCATGGTGAATTTCCTTATGATTATGATATCTTTTGCCATTGGCTAACCTGCCATCTCCTCAGAAACTGACCAACTTTTCTAACAGCAAATTCATAACAAATTCAGCATATATTTTGTTCTGTGAAAAATGTTAAGAAATGTTTACGGAACATAATATAGAACCTGTGTTTTATACAGTAAATAATAGTAAAAAATGAGTTCTTAGTAAAGCTTTACAGGGTTTCTTCAATTCAAAGTGCTGTTCATTCAGACCACTGGGACCCATCTCTCTGGGCAGCCATTGCTTCAAACCACCATGGACAAAGGCTGACGCAGAGGAGACTTAAATATGCTACATTTCCTGAGGGCTATGGGGAACAGTTAGGTGAAGGGATGCATTTGCTGGGCAGGCTAAGAAAGTTCAGTTTGGGGGAACCATGGAACATCTTGCCACCCTTCCTGATCTCCTCCCCACAACATGTTGGAGCTGGTGTGTGCCTCAACCTGCTGTGGGTTGCTGGCCCTGTTTCAGCTGAAAAGACTGACTTGAGATGCCCTTCCTCCCAGAATTTGTATACCAGGCAAAATCAATTTGAGACAGTGAAAGGAGTATAAGAAACTATATCGATGGACAATGTGGGGCAAAGGCTTGCCAACTTTAAACACCCAGGAGAGCGAGGTCTGTCTCCTGGGAAAGAAGGGAGACAGCCTGACTCCTATAAAGAAGGGAACTCCAAAACACTAACAAGCAAAAGCCTAGTACAAGACAGAGGACCAGAAACACAGGGAAACTAAGACACTACTGGGGAAAGAGCAAGTGCATCATTGTGTGCATTATGGGAATTAAAAAAAGGAGAATGAGAGAAAGGATCAGAAGGCATATTCAAATGATGACAGATAAATCCCCAAACTTAGCAAAAGATATGCACATCCAAGAAACTCAGAGAATACCAAACAGAATAAAAATGAAGAAAAATATATACCATCATATATTGATCACACTATTGAATGCAAAGGATAAGGAGAGAGTTCTGAAAGATGCAAGAGAAAAGCAATGTGTTATGTACAAAGGAGTCCCAAGTCGATTGAGTGCCAATTTCTCATCAGAAACCATGAAGGCAAGAAGGCAGTGGGTTGAAATACTTCAAGTGGTGAAAGTAAGCAACTTCCAACCAAGAATTTTGTATCTGGTGAGACTTTCTTTCAAAAATAAAAGGGAGAGTTTAAGATATTCCCAGGTAAACAATACCTGAGGGAGCTCACCACCACTACACCTGCCCTACAAGAAGGCTAAAGGGAGTTCTTCAGACACTAGACAGTGGCTCAAAGCAGCATAAAGAAATAAGTACCTATGGTAAAGGTCACCCTTTGTGTATTTATAAATGCCAGTGCAATGGAGTGCATTGTTTGGGATGTAATTCCACTTCTTTCTAAAGGTGCAAAAAATGAAAATGGATAAAAAGTAATGATAAATTTATGATGTTGGAATGCAATGTACAAAGATATAAGTGGTAACAAGTTCACTAAAAAGGTGGGGTGACAGATCAGTATGGCAAAAGTATATGTGTATACTATTGTAGTTAATTCCGTATGCACCCGATTATGATTGTTATATATTTAGTATGTTAACTTTTAACTCCATTTTAACCACAAAGAAAATGGATAAAATGTATATCCAGAAAGAAAATGGAAGACATTTGTAGTGGTTTGGAACTGTTTGTACCCCAGGAAACTATGTTGTTAAAGAAAATCCATTCCTATGGCTGTGAATTTATTGTATGTAGGAACTTTAGATGAGGTTACTAGAGTTAAGGCATGGCCCAGAGTGGGTCTTCTTCTTCTTGCTGGAGTCATTTGTAAAAGAATAAAATTTAGAGAGAAAGAGAGAGAACAACCATATAAGTAAGAAAATGAAAGGAAAGAAATCTGGAAGAGAAGAGAGACCAACGGATGCCACCATGTGCCTTGCCATGTGGCAGAGGAGACAAGGGTTCCTGGCAGCTGGTCTTTGGGAGAAAGTATAACCTTGATGATGCCTTGATTTGGCATTATCAAGGTGATACACAAATTGTAATTTAATAAATTCCCATTGTTAAAATAAATCCACTTCATGGTTTCTGCTTTCAGTAGTCTAGCAATTAAAACAGCACTGAATATAAAAGTGGGCATTAATGGAAGAATTGAGGGACAAAGGAGGTATAAGGAGGTATAAGACATACAAAAGCTAAATAGCAAAATAGCAGAAGAAAGTCCTGCATTATCAGTAATGGCTTTTATATGTAAATGGATTAAACTCTCCAGTCAAAAGTCAGAGTTTGACATAATGGATTTAAAACAGCATGACCCACTTATATACTGTCTACAAAGACACAACTAGGTTGAATGTGAAAGGATTGAAAATATATACCATGCAAGTAGTAGACAAAGAAAGCTGGAGTAGCTATACTAATATCAGACAAATAGACTTTAAGTCAAAAACAGTTCTGATGTCAAAGATAGTCACTGTATACCGACAGAAGAAACAATACAAGAAGATGTAACAATTGTAGATATATATGCAACTAAGAGCAGATCCCCCAAATACATGAAAAAGATACCGACAGATTTGAAGGGGGAAATTTACAGTTTTACATTCATTATGGGAGACATTAATACCACCACTTATAATTAAGGACAGAACATCTAGTCAGAAGATCAATAAAGAAAAATAAGACGTGAACTATACTCTAAACCAGGGTTTCTTAACCAGGGGTCTGTGAGCTTGAATTGAAATTCAGAAAAACATTATTCTTATGGGGACATGTTGGTGCAGGTTTGATATATTTATTAAATAATACACAGTATAGTGTGGACTTAGTAAAGGGTCTGTGGTTTTCACCTGAATGGCAAAGGGGTCCAAGGAACAAAAAAGGTTAAGAACCCCTGTTCTAAACCAACCAATCTAAAAGACAAATATAGAACATTTCACCCAAGAAAAATAGAATATATATTCTTCTTGAGTGCACATTGATCATTCTCCAGGATAGACCAAATGTTGTGTCACAAAACAAGTCTCAATATATTCAAACACATTGAAATCATACAATGTATATCCTCTGACCACAGTGGAATGAAACTAGAAAACAATAACAGAGGGAGAAATGAAAAATTCACCAATATATAGTCATTACACAACATAATCGTAAACTACCAATGGCTTAAAGAAAGAATCACAAGTGAAATTAGGAAATATCTTGAGGTGAATGAAAATGAAAATACAACATACCAAAACTTATGGGATGCATCTGATATGGTAATTCATATCTCTAAATACTAACATTAAAAAAGATTAAAAACTTCAAATCAGAGACCTGAGAGAGAGAGAGAGAGAGAGAGAGGAAGAAAAGCCCCCCAAAAAAGAAAATCTCAGGACCAGATGGCTTCACAGCAGAATTCTAGCAAACATTCCAAGAAAACGGAATTTTGATTTTGCCCAAACTAGTCTAAAAAATTGAAGAGGATTGAAAACTTCTTAATTCATTCTACATTACCAATATCACCCTCACACCAAAGTCAGATAAAGACTCCAAAAGAAAAAGAAAGTACAGACTAATATCTAAGACTATAGATGCAAAGATCCTCAACAAAATAGTAGCAAAATGCATCCAATAATATATTAAAAGAATTATATGCCATGTGTGATAGTTAGGCTAAAGTGTCAGCTTGCCAAGTAACTGTGCCCGGGTGTTTGGTCAAGTAAGCACTGGGCTAATTGTAATACAAGGACATGTATGGGCTTTAGTCATCAGTGAGTTTGTAGCTGGATTTTTTCTAGGTTCTTCGCTAAGCTACAAGAAATGAATTTTGAGACCTAGCCAGGTTAGTTAGGCCAGTGATTTATTAAGGAATGGAGAGAAGAGAAATGGGAGAAAACAACAGATCATGGGGCCCAGGTAGAGAGGAAGAGTGATAAAGAGGACTGATTTACAGACTATAATCCCCCATTATAGATTATAAATGCCCAGCTTTTACTTGCATGTTGTTCCAGGCGGGGGGTGTTGAAGAAGGCCAGAGAAGGGGTCAAAAGGAAAGAGGAGGGACAGGGCAGGAACAGGCACAGGGACAGGGCTGGTTCACTTTCCTGACTGCCTTTTAAACCATTAATTATTCTGCTCTTTTGCTAATGGAGTTCTAGCTGTTTGCTGGTTTGATTGATTACCCCACCCATCAATCTCCCAGAAGGTCCCAATGATAAGGCCCCTGGTGAATATCCAGAGCTTCTACCTGGCTTCCAGAGGAAGTTTGTTCTGAACGGGAGTTCTCGTGAGGGTCTTCCAGCAGCAATCTTGGGGGTACCGGAGGACACGTGTTTAATGACATCGGTTTTTCTGTCAGTTTCCAGATTTGTGTATTGATTTCCTGCTTCATTTCCCCCCTCAGAGAGTTTACAGCTTTATTCTTAAGGGGGTGCTGAAGGATGATGGTCATTCTTCTGTAACTACTTCCTGCTAGTTGGGGGCAGTAGGCCCTGCCTGATAATGTGTAAACCCCTCTGGCTGTTCTATCTTGGTTGGAGGAAGACAAATCTGGCATCCTGGGTGAAGCTGGATAAAGTTCCTATATGATTAACAAGATGTTGATTCTGGAAGAAATAAGTTGAATTAGAATTTTGAGAATATATGGTCCCACTAAGAGGATACTGGACCACAAAAGCAGAAAAGGCCAGGTGCCTGCAAAGCCTGC
>PVKH010020949.1:0-14460 GCA_004027955.1 Chaetophractus vellerosus | reverse complement strand
TGAGCCAAGGCAAAAATAAGTGTTAAGGGGACCAGGATGCCACCAACTCAGGGGTCAACTGGGCCCTATTTCTTTCCTGTACAGCACTGACTGACAAAGCTTGGAGAAGGCGGTGGAGATTGAGGGTACATTTTAAGGCACTGAGTGAAAAGTTAATGGATTTTTACCTTGATTACATAAGCCAGTCCCTTTCTCCAGGTTACCATTTCCTGGGGAATTAATTATTTCTCACTCCCAGCTTCCAACCTTTTTTTTTCTCTTCCTTTTTGTAGATGCCTTTTTAAAGTTCCCGCTTTCCAAATGACAAGAGGAAGGGCCAAGGAGAGCTAGCACCCTAACTGACCATTGTGGAGAACCAATACTGCCCTACCATTCTCACTGACTGTCATACCTGCGTCAGGCTTATGGGTCTTTGAGTGAGGTTGGACCTGGGATTCAGAAAGGCCCTGGAGATGGACCAGGGCCTGGGTGTGTCTGAGTGTGGCATCTGAGCAGGGCTGTGCCAGTGTCCGAGGGTAAGCAGGGCCACTCACCTGCCTCTGCCCTGGGGAGAAGGAGACAGGCCAGCAGGAGGAAGAACAGCTGCATCTTCCCGAGGCTGTCCAGGCCGGAGCTTCTTGGGTTTCCTCCTTTCTGTCTTTTAACTCCAGTGCTCTCCTCTGGTGTTTTGGGGCTTCGGCATATAAGGCTATCTCTGAATGCTCCCCACCACTGTCTGATTAAGTCCTTGGGCCTGAGTTGTGTAAGAACTTATCAGTCATCACATAAGCACAAGACCACAACAGCAGAAAACAGGAGCCCAAGGCTACAAGCTGGGATGTTTAGAGATGTTACACCAGGCACTCATGGGTCCTAGAGCCCCAGAAACCGGTCGCCTCATTTCCTTCGCTGTCTTTTCTATTTCTGGGCTGGTAAGACCCTTTCTATGGGAGACTCAGAGGTACTGTAGATGAGGTTCCTTTCTTCTGGTGGAGGAGACTGAAACATCCGTGACTAGAGCAGGTATGGGGAGGCCCATAATAAAGATGGGATAATGCTGTGGGAGCAATGTTGAAGATGGGCTTGTTCCATCATCAACAACAATTATTTTGCCCGTGATTCTGCAATTTGGGCAGGCTTCAGTGTGGATAAGCTTCTCTCTACTCTCAGAGTAACTGAAACCGTGAGAAGTCAAAGCCTTTGTCATAGCCTATTCCTTAGGGTAGATTGGGGTCTGCTTTGTCCAAACCATGTGCACTGAGAATGGAAGAGGGTGGGCTATCCCAAAAGATACTCTCTTTAGGGAATTACTGATACCACATGAAGTGGCAACGGATGCCAGACAACCAAAGTAATGTTCTCAAACCCATGTCTAGAGAACTACATTTGCTAAATGAACTTGATAAACAAGTTATCCTGTACCACTTGCTAAACAAATTAACCCAATGATCTCCCCATAATGGAAAAGGAGAAGAGAGTCATGGAATTGAAAATGTTGTTGGTTGTAAGCATATTGATCCCAATTAAAAAAAATACAACATCAAAACGTTAGTTAAATTAACATCTGCGATGTTGAGGAAGACATCCCTGTGGGAGGACAGCCCAGCACAGAGAGTCTAAGCCCAGGTGGGGTGAGGAGCATGTGCTGGCAGAAGGGGGTCTGACCCAGAGTGGGGTGCACATGGGCATCCATGTAGGGGGCCCAGAAAGGTAGTGGAAGCCTAGCAGAGTGAGGAGGATGCTCATGCACGGTGTTGGAGCTCAAGTGAGGTGACAATGACCTTCACAGAGGGGGGCAGTCTGGCGTAATTTGTCAGAGCCTTAGCAGGCTGAGTGAGGTGAGGTGAGCATCAACATGGAGGGGCTGCTTGATGTGGGTGGAGCATGGGTAGGGGGAGGGGGGCGTCCAACTTAGGGGAAGGAGAAGAGTGGAAATGGGAGATTGGTTACCTAAATCCCTTTGGGTATTCAGCCAGTAAGGCTGATGGGAGCCAGGTTTCTCACGATCTGTGGATTAGAGCACAGTAATGGTACTGATGTTAATTTTCTGAGTTTGATGGTTGTATTGCCTCTAAGTGAGAAGATGCCTTTATTTGTGGGAATTATACATAAAAGTATTCAGCAAGCGATGGAATATGATGTCAGTAACTTTACTGTCAAATGGTTCAGGGGGAAAAAGTTCTTTGTACTGTATGTGCAACTTTTCTCTGTTTGAGATTGTTTCAAAATAAACAGAAAATTAATATCTTTCACATATAGAGACAACAATCAGGTAGAAGATAAAATTGAAAAGATCTGTTCCTACACTAAAAGATAAGATTCTTAGGGTAAACTTGACCAGAATTGTGCAAAACCTATTTGAGAAAAACTTTAAAGTACTCCTGAAAAAAAAATTAGCCTGGACCAAATAAAAAAATATTTCTTCTTCTTGGTAGGATGGATCTACATCAGAAAGATTTCAGTTCTCTCCAAGGTAGTATATAAATTTAATGTGATTCCAGTAAAAATACCACCAAATTTTCCTCCTAGTGTTGCACAAGTTTTAGAAAACTTCTAAAATTGATGTGGAAAATAAATGTGCAATAATATCTAGGAAAACCATGGCCAAAAAAAAAAAAAAAGCAGTAAGGGGGGATTAGCCTTATGAGATATTAAAATACCCTGTAAAACTTTTTTCTTTAAATGTGGCTTTACTGATGAATAGAACAACAGACCAATGAAGTAAAATAGAAAATCCAGAAACATTAATTTGCAGAAATTTAGTTCACAATAAGGTGGCAGCTCAAATCATTGGGGAAAAATGAACTCTTTAATGAAATGATATTGGGACAATGGGATAGCCATTTGGAAAAATATTAAATTGGAGCCATTCTTCACATAAACCACCAGAAGAAACTCTAAATAGACAAAAGACTCAAATATACAAAATAAAACCATGTGCATACTAGAAGTAAACATGGATAAATCCCTTTGTAAACTGGGAGTGGAGAAAGTCTTTCTAGTAATGACTCAATCCGGAGAGAATAAAATATTGATAAATAAATTTGAATATGTAATAAAATAATTTTTAAAGTCTACATATCAAAACCAGTGTAAGCAAATTCAAAATACAAGCAACAAACTTGGAGAAAATATTGCAACATATATCCCAATTAAAGTGGTCATCTATCTGATGTATAAAGAAATCTAAAAATCAAGAAAAGACCAAAAAACCTTGTAGAAGAAGGAACAAAAGACCCTAACAGTTAACAACAACAACAAAAATATATACATACACACACACATAAATACACACACACATAATCTATAAACTTAAAGAAAAAAGTTCAACTTCATTCAAGAGAAATGGAAATAAAAATTCTACTGAGATACTCTATCTCATCTCACAGGTGGCCAAAAATTCAAAAGTTTAAAAACACACTCCATGGGTAAGCGTTTTTTTTTTTTTTGATTGTTGTGAATAGGATATCTATTTTTCTTTACAAGTTTACTTCATCTGATCTGTGTCTTTATATTTAAGACATGTTTATTGTAAACAGCATAAAATTGGGTCTTGTATTATTTATCCAGACTGACAATCCCTGCACTTTAATTGGAATGTTTAATCTATTTATATTTACTAATTACTAATTAATTATTGTAATTACTAATAAGGGTTGGGTGAAGAATATCATATTGGTATCTGATTTCTGTTTTATTCTTTGTCCTTTGTCCTTTTCTGTCATCTTTTATGTATCCCATTTTATCTCCTCCATTGGCTTTAAAATATTTTTATCCTATTACCATATATACAACCTAATATTTCACTCCATTGGCTTTTAGTTATATCTCTACCTATTATTTCGTGGTTGCTCTTAGATTGCAATATTCCTCCTCCACCTTTCCATTGGTTACATTTTTTTAATTAGTGAAGAAGTAGGCTTACAGAAAATTCATGCGGGAAATACAGAGTTCCCATCTACTCCCTTCACACATAAAGATTTTCTTTGTTATAATTGCTGAAACAACATTATCATAATTATATTATTAAATACAGGTCACAGTTCACATTAGGGTTCAATGTTTGTGCTCTACAGTCCTAAGGTTTTTAAAGAAATTTTTAATTCTAGGAGCATATATATGACCTAAAATTTCCCCTTTTGAGCATATTTGACTATATAATTCAGTGGTGTTGTTTATATTCACAATATTGTATTATCATCACCATCACCCATTGCCTAAACGTTTCTATCACCACAAATAGAAAACTCTACCAAATAAGCATTACTCCCATTCCCTAAACCTACCCCGGCCATGTTGACCTGTATTCTAATTTCTGACTCTTCTAATTTGCTTATTCTAATTATTTCATATCAGTGAGTTCATACAATATTTGTCCTTTTGTGCCTGCCATACTTAACTCAACCTGATGGCTTTTTTCAAGGTTCATCCCTGCTGTAGCGTGTATCAGAACTTCATGCTGAATGATATTCCATCCTATGTATATGCTGAATTTTGTTGATGAACACTTGTTGCGCTCACCTTTTGGCTATTGTGAATAATACCTCTAAGAACAATGATGTGCAAACATCTGTTCAAGTCCCTCCTTTCAACTCATTGGAATATATACCTGGAAGTGTGATTGCCGATTAGTATGGTAAGTCTATGTTAAATTTCTGAGGACAACTAAACTGTTTTCCACAATGGCTGCATCATTTTACATTCCAACCAACAAAGAATGAGTGTTCCTATATCTCCATGTCCTCTCCAACACGTATTTTCTGTTTTTTTTTTTTTTAATACTAGCCATTTTAGAGGGTGTGAAATGGTATCTCCTTGTGGTTTTAATTTGCATTTTCCTTATGGCTAATGATGTTGACATATTTTCTTGTGCTTAATGTCCATTTGTATATATTCTTTGGAGAAATGTCTTTCAAGTTCCCATTTTCAAATCGAGTTGTCTTTTTGTTGTTAAATTGTGGGGATTCTTTATATGATCTGGATATAAAGCCCTTGTTGGATATGTGGTTCTCAAAATTTTTCTCCTATTCTCTAGATTGTCTTTTCACTTTCGTGATGAAGTCCTATGATGCACATTTTTAAACTTCGTTGAAGTCCCATTTATCTACTTTTTATTTTGCTGCTCATACTTTTGACGTAAAGTCTAAGAAACCATTGCCTAACACAAGGTCTTGAAGATGCTTTCCAATATTTTACTAGTAGTTTTATAGTTTTGGTTTTGATATTTAGTTTTGATCCAGTTCGAGTAAATATTTGCATATGGTGTGAGATAGAAGTCTGCCTTCATTATTTTGTATATGGATTTCCAGGTTTCCCAGCACCATTTGTTGAAGGTTCTATTTTTTGTCCGTTGAGTGGACTTGGTATCCTTGTCAAAAATCAACTGACCATAGATGTGAGGGTTTATTTCTCAATCCTATTCCATTGTTCAGTATGTCCATCCTTGTACCAGGGTCATGCTGTTTTGATTACTGTAGCTTTGTAAAAAGTTTTAAAACCAGGAAGTGTGATTCCTCCAACTTAATTCTTCTTTTTCTTCTTTTTCAAGATGGCTTTAGCTATTAAGGGTCTGATATAATCTTGATGACAGGTTTTTACAATTTTGCAAAAAAGGCTGTTGGAATTTTGATGGGATTGTATGGACTTTGTAAATTAACTTTAGGTAGAATTAACATCTTAACAATATTTAGTCCTCCATTATATGAACATGGAATGTCCTTTCATTTTTTAAAAGATCTTCTTTGATTTCTCTAAGCAATATTTTGTAGTTTTTCGTGTACAAGTCCTTTACATTCTTGGATAAATCCCGATACTTTGTTCTTTTAGATGCTATTATAAATGAAATTTTATCTTAATTTCCTTTTCAGATTGTTCAGTGCTGGTTCATGGAAACCGAACTGGCTTTTGTGTGTTTCTATTTTACTTTGCAACTTTGCTGAATTCGTTTATTAGCTCTAGTAGCTTCTTTGTGGATTCTTTGAAATTTTCTACACATAGGTGTATGATCTTTTAAAAACAAGAAACAAAGTAAGAAACATTAAATAATATGTCATACGGTTAGGGAGAGTGGAAACCAGCAGTACATACCACTACTCTTGGAAATGATGGAAGATATAAGTAGGCAATTCTCAGCTCAGTTATCATATCTTGGCTTTCTGGTGAGCCCAGGGTCTCTCCCTCTCAGGAGGTATCTGAAGAAAGTTTGGAGGGCTCCTTGGCAAAGGAAGCCGGGAAGTCTTTATGAAGGTAAGAGTTATATGATCTCTGAGAAGCTATACAGAAGACTCCTATCTCCAGCATTCCCTTTGGTGGTATTCTTTATCTCATATGGTCACTCAAAGCTTTATCCTTGAAGGGTCTTAGTGGTCCTACCTTTATTGGGTTACAGTAGTCTTCTGTTGACCTTCACTAATAAATATGAAAATACAAAGAGGTAAGTCAGTGAATCCCAATTTCCCTTGGTATCAAGGATCAATGACCTAACTAGTATTGTAACTCACTTACCTGCCTGTTGATTCCTTTCCAAGGAGCTAAGACCACCAGAGGAACAGAGCCCGATTGTGGAGACACAAGCAAAAACTGTGATTGTGGGTTATTAGGTATAATAATGGGAGTGGGCATACCTGCTGACATGCCTTTATTTCTGGAATTATGTACTCTAGATATGGGAGAAACAAAGCCATATACTGTATTAATTGACACTTTAAAGCATTTACTTCATTCTTTAAGACAGCACCTTGACCTGAGAGGTTGTTATTTTGAGTCCTCAGTAGGCCAGCTGCTTTTGGGTGATGTGGTATGTAAACCCATTTTGGCCAAAAGCAAAATACCAACACAGGAAATAGAAGTTCTTCTAATATCCACAAAGGGTGGTTCTGGCAGAAGTACGAGAGGGGCAGATTGATGTCAATACATGCTCCCTGAAACGAATCAGCAAGATCTTGCCATACTTTTTGGTCCATCCATTCCATGAGCTGACATGGAAGTTCTCACTCTGGCTGTGCTGGGGCCTGACTCTTCTTGTTGGTCTTGAGGAAATGAGAGGTGGTGGGAATGAATTTTGGTGATACAGGCAATTCTTTCCCTATACTCAGTGAGGTCATCACAATATTTTATGCAAGGGAAAGATTGTTTCCTCAGACAGGAGGAGGGAGAGTACTTCACCAACTAAGGAGATTTGAAGGAAGCAGCATGGTTCAGGTACTTACCTGCTTTTGATTCCACCCCAATGTTCTTATGAGCAGATTTCAGCTCATCAAAGAAATGTGTTTTGAGTTCTTGTTAGAGAATGGCTGCCAGAGGTGCTCAGAGGCTTCTTTCCAGGGAAGTCTGAGCAGAAGTTCCTCTCCTCTCCAGTAATGCCAGGAAGTTATCACAGGGTGGTCAGTCTCTTGCCGACCTGGTGGTCAGGAGGCCTGGGTTCCAGTTGGGCTCCTCCTACTTCTGTGGTACCTTTAGCAAGTCACTATCTCTTCTTGGGACTTGGTGTCCTTATCTCTCAAAGGAGGGTGTGGGCTTACAACAGTGGCTTTCAAAGTTTCTTTAAATCACAGAACAATTTCCTCAAGTAAATGTAATACCTAAACTGAATATGTATGTAGTTAAGCAACTTTCAAAAATATTATTTCTTTGTTTTGCTTTCTGCATTTCCCTTTTCTGTCTTTTCCAATTAAGGAACCAGGTCCTTACTATGTCTTAGATGCAGAGATTTTTTTCCAGAGCCAAATCAGAAACTGTGTGACAACCACTGCTCTTCTTAAGAGATTGTGTTGTAGCAAGTTTTGTGAAAAAAAAAAAAAAAGCTGTGAAAGGGCATTCCTTTTGAGGGCTACATGTTCCCAGAGGCAGATATGTTCTCCATGTCATAAAATTGTATAGTGTTGTGTGTACTGAACTAAGGGGTGCATTAAGCCAGAACTGGAACATCAGCTCAGCTCCCAGACAGTGCCCCATAGTAGTGGCAAAACCTTGGAGAGATGGCTGCTCGGTGTGTCTGGGAGATCCATATTCAGTAAAAAGTCACATTACTCCATGTGTGGCCCCCAAGCTAAGAACATCCCAAATTGAGAGGTCAAGGCTGTATTGGGAACTTCAGATGTAACAGGAATCCTGAAGACCTACAGATTAGAAGTGTTTCTACATTTCTCCAGATCATGTGAGCTTTCCTGATTCTGGTTTGATTCTGCACATACATGAGCCTGCAGTAATACCTAGGATTATGTTTCTGCAAATTTGCTATTCTAGTCATCACTTATAAGGGATATTATGCAATTTTTGTGCATTATGTGCCTTGCTTATTTCCACTGAGAGCAATGTTTTCAAGGTTCTTCTATGTTGCATCATCTCCCATAGCTTCATTCTTTCTATGGCCAAACAATATTCCACTGGGTGTATGTACCACATTTTTGTTTATACATTCATTTGTTCATGGACATTTGTGTTGTTTCCAACTTTTGGCTGTTGTGAATAATGCTGGTATACAAGAATCTGTTTTAGAGCCTGTATTCAGTTTCTTTGAGTATATATGTAAAAGTGGAATTGCCAGGTCATATGGTAATTCTAAATTTAACTTTTTGAGGAATTTTCATATTGCTTTCTATAGTGGCTGCACCATTTTATATTACTACCAACAATGACTAGAGTTCCAATTTTTATACATCTTCTTCAACATTTCTTATTTTCCATTAAAAACAATAACAATAGCCATCTTTGTGGCTGTGAAGTGGTATCTCACTGTGGTTTTGATTTGCATTTCCTTAACGTATGCTTGCTACTTTTAAAACAAATAAATACGGCTATCTTAGATATGACACCAATGCATTAGCAACAAAAGAAAAAAAGAGCTAAATGGGACTTCCTCAAAATTAAAAACTTTTGTGCATCAAAGGACATTATCAAGAAAGTGAAAAGACAACCAACAAGAAAAGAGAAACTATTTGGAAATTATATATCTGATAAGGGTTTAATATAATATCCAGAATATGTAAAGAACTCCTATACTCAATGACAAAAAGACAAATAACCAATTAAAAAATGGGCTAAGGACTTGAATAGACATTTTTTTCCAAATGGCCAATAAGTACATGAAAAGATGCTCAATATCATGAGCCATTAGGGAAATGCAAAACAAAACCACAATTAGATACCACTTCACTCTCATAAAGATGGCTATGAACAACAGAAACAAAAGGAAAATAACAACTGTTGTCAAGGATGCAGAGCAATAATAACACTTGTACAATGCTCGTGGGAATGTAAAATGTAAAATGGTGCAGCCACAATGGAAGACAGTTTCATGGTTCCTCAGAAATTTAAACATAGAATTACCACATGACCCGGCAATTCCACTCCTAGGTATATACACAGAAGAGTTGAAAGCAGGGACTTGAACAGATATTTGTACACCAATGTTAATAGTGGCATTATTCACTATAACCAAAAGGTGGAAGCAAACTAAGTGTCCATCAACAGATGAATGGATAAACAAAACGCACTATATACAGGCAGTGGAATATTATCAAGCCATAAAAAGGAATGACGTTCTGATACATGCTGCAACACGGATGAAGCTGGAAGACAACCTGTTGAGTGAAATAAGCCAGAAACAAAAGGCCAAATATTGTATGATTTCAATTATATGAAATATCTAGAATAGGCAAATTCATGGAGACTGGAAGTAGATTATAAGTTACCAGGGCCTGGGTGCGCAGGTGGAAATGGGCAATTATTGCTTAATGGGTACAGCGTTTCTCTTTGTTTTGACAGAAAAGATTTGGTAAAGGATGGTGGTGATGAAAGTACAATATTTGTGAAGGTAATTAATATCCGTGAATTGTACATATGAAAGTGGTTAAAAGGGGAATTTATTTATTTATTTATTTATTTTTATTTATTATATATCCCCTCCTTTCTGCCTGTTCTTGCTGTATTCATTTTTGTGTTCTTCTGTGTCTGCTTGTCTCCCCCTGCCACCGAGTCAGCTCACCGTGTGGCGGCCCGCCTGCTCGCAGCGGCTTGCTCTGTTCGCGAGGGCTTGCTCCACTCATGGGGGCTTGCCCTGCCTGTGGCAGCCTGCCTTCTCGAGGTGGTCTGCCTGCTCAAGGAGGCTCTGGGAACTGAACCCGGGCCCTCCCATGTGGCAAACCGGAGCCCTTACCAATTGAACCACAGCTGGTTCCCAAAAGGGGACATTTTGAAATGTATATATGTTATTAAAGTAAGACTTTAAAAAAGGCTGCCCTGGTTGCCTTCTTTCTCCCCACCTGCTGCCCTCTCCCTTAGGTGAAGAGATTGTCCTAGTGAGCACAGCTTGGAAACTTCACATCTAGAAACTCAAGTCATTTCCAAATACCATATATTGCTGTTCTAGGTTCATATGTGATAATATTCATATAAACCTTAACCTGCAATAAAATTAAAACACATTTGATTCTAGAGAATTTCCCTGTAGATCTGTTTCATGTGGACTTATCCAGAGAAGGGCAAGGGAGTTAATTCAGATGAAAGTCATCAATGTCATTTTCATCAGGGTACAGACGATAGAACCTGTTATGTTCACTGTAGGTTCCCAATGCCTGGCACTTAGCAGGTGCTCAGTGAGTATTTGGTTGTTGATTAAGAGGAAAAATTGTGCTTTCCAGTCCCATTGCTCTTTCTAACACAAAAGGTGGATACAGCCCAGGTGGTCAGCAGGGTGTCTTAGCCTGGAGGCCAGCAGTGACCAAGAGGGTCAGGCCAAACAGAGCTCAGGCTGCTGAGTGACCAGGTGGCCAGTGGCTCCTGACCTCGTGGGGACACTCGGGTCGATGTGGGGATTGAGGTGGCCCTGCCTGGGTGAAAGATGGGACCAAAGACTCTGGAGAGAGACCCTGCCAGCCTGTCTTCCATGGCCCTGCTTGGTGCCAGCACAGGCCTGGCCCCTCTGAGGCCCCTCTTGCTTGGGCATGGGCTGGGCTGGCAGCCTGTGGTGAGGCCCCATTGGAATCACATGGGCTCTGGGTATCCTGGTGGAAAGTTCAGCTCAGATCAGTGTGGTCTGGAGGAGTTGGTGGAGGCTGAGAACTCTTAGTGGTAAGCAGGAGAGGAAAGGGAAGCCAGGAGGCTGGAGGCTAAGCTGGACTCAGAACTCAGAGCAGGGCAGGGCAGGAAACTAAGCTGAGGTGAGAATGAAGAAGCATCTCAAAAACCCCCCACGCCCCAGCTGTCAGCTTCCCTGGCTGGGGGAGAGAAATGCCCTGCTCAGGAAGGCGCCCCCCTCCCCATTGTGGTGGGCACATGTACTTGATGGGCCCCAGATATCCAGGGCCCATCGTGTTATCCCCTCCCTCTGCCATACACCTCAGGAGAAGGAGGTGAGAAGCTCACATTGAGCCCCAGGACCAGAGAGGTTTGTCGTCTCTCCAGAGGGCTCTCAGCTTCACACCTGACAGAGGGGCAGTCCCCGGAGTGGGTAAGAAGGAGGGGGGCACCAACTTTGACATCTGGGGAGGTGATGGGAGGAAGAGGGAGATGAGGAAGCAGAAAACAGAGCAGAATGGTGTCACTAGCTTGCCTCACACAGCATGAATGTGAATCAGTGAATACACGAGAGACCAGCTCTTCCTTCTCAGGTAAGAGACATTTATTCAGATGCTGGCCCCTCCCTCCCTGTAATTCCGGACTTGGCTCCGGAGAAGACAGGGATTCAGTGTGATTGCTGCTGTGAGAGGTTCTTCATTGTTTCCTTTATCCAGGGCAGGAAATGTGAGACTTTGGTGAAGACCCGTGGAGGTCTCCCATCTTTACACCCAAAGGAGACAATGCCCTGGGCCACATTGTTACAGACGAGGGGGCCCCCGGAGTCCCCCTGAGGAGAGAGAGGGGAAGGAATGAGCCACTTGTCCTCTTGGTCCAGCTTCCCCACGCCCACCCGAGAGAGCCCCCTGCTCTGGGAGGAGGCCGCCCGGCATGGTCTCCAGGTGTGAGACCTGAGGTCAGGGCACACCTCTGTGGACCCCTCAGCTACCAGCTCTGACCCTGGGGATGGGCGGGCGCCCTCCCCTCCCATAGGTCTGAGCATCCTCTCCCTGAAAAGGTGCTGTGGGAACCTGGGTTCCAGGTACTGCTTAGGGACACAGAAGCAGGCAAGTGGGGCTGAAAGCCAGCTTAGAGGACGAGTCTACTCACCAGAGTAGGTGCCTGCTCTGAGGGGATGCCTGCTTTTAATTACTCACACTGAGGGGCCACCATGTCTAATACTTGTGCCCTGGAGTGGGGTTAGATGTTGCAAATTTATCCCCTGGAGGCACATCTTGTTTTAGGTTTACCAGAGGCCCCTGGTATGCTGGCAGAAGCCCTAGTTACTCCGCAGCTCTGGCTGCTCTCATCTTCTCTTCCCAAGGAAAAAGTCCACAGCCTCGTGGGTGAAGGAGTCCCAGCTGCCCCGGTGTCCAGGTTCCAGATCTTCCCTGACCGTCCTCTCCCGAGAGCCGAGAGATCCAGATGCTAAAACTCACCTGAAAGGAAGCCATGTTTTTCTTCGGGTCCCCCACGCAAATATGAGTGTCAAGGTTGTATTGTTTGGGGAAGAGCGACTGGCACTTCTGATCCTCCTGCACGGCCAGCTGCACCTCGTGCAGTGTGTTTGTTGAAATACCGACAGCGACTTGCCCCCAGCCGGCCACGCTGCACACCTGCCCTGGCCACACCTGGGATGTGCTCCTGGGGGGCAGCCTGAGGGGGCGCACAGCTGCCGTCCGTTCAGCCTTTCTCTCCAGCTGCAGCGGGGAGGCAAGAAAGTCCAGGGCAGCCAGTAGCCTTCTGGGTCTAGCGACCCTGAAGAGGCTGCTCTGTCTTTCCATTGATACTCTGAGGCACTGGAACTAGTCAGGCAGCCAGGATGGAAGAGAGGGAAGGGACAGGGGTCCCAGTGGGTGGAGAAATTCTCTGGATGCAGGAGAGCAAGGGCCAGCAGCAAGGTGTGACTTACCTGCAGCAACATGATGTCATTGGAGATTACGTTCCTATCATAGGCTGGGTGGCGGATGGCTCTTCTCACAGGGATGCGCTGCCAGGTCTTTTCCGGCAATTTGATGTTGTGGACCCCCAGGGTGACATTTATTGGGCTGCACAGAGAAGAGAGTGGAGGACTTGAGTGACAGGAGGTACAGTCCAGGAGCCCTGAAGGACGCAGGACAGCCTGCAGCCGGTCACGGCTGCAGCTGAGGGGATATTGAAGGGCCAGGAGGGCCCTGGGGCTGCGCTATCTGTGCCCTCTGCTTTTTGGCAGCCCAGGTGGGATTCTGGAGCTGATGGCCACTGGCCTCGTGGTTTTCAGAGATCCATTACCCCCAGGAGAACATGTGACAGTGTTAGTTTGCACTGAGACCCAAAGGTGTATCAACAGCTCCAAAAATGCTAGGGCTGATAGTCTAGTCTTTCTTCAGCAAAACCTTTGGCATTGAACTTCTCCTCTCCCCACAAAATTAGCTGTCCTCTTTCTCACCCTCCAAGTGGATCTTTTGGCCCTGCATTGCTAAGAGCCCAGGAAGCCCCTTGGGGGAGGGCAGGGAGGGGGCCCTGGAGTATTACCAGGAGGAAGTGGCCTGTTGGCTGCTCCTCACCTTCCCCAGCAGTGAGCAGCCGTCAGCACAAAGTTCTCTCGGATCAGGAAACCACCACAAAATTTCCATACCCCCTTATCCCGGTACTGAAGAAAAGCCATGTAGGGGCGGGAGTGGGGCTTGGCCTCATGTCCCCCGATGATCTTCCCTGAAGGAAAAGTCTGTTTTGCTTGTGGGCACCCACTGATTCCACCAGGCAGGCATCCGTGTGGTGGCTCCAGAAGGGCTGGGCATTTGAGAGCCTGGTGTGGCCTGCGGCGGGGAGGCTGCCAGGGTCTCAGTGTTTTCCTCTGAGAAGTAACAGCAGCAGTTCTTGATCTGTAAATCTCTCTTCTACACATAGTTGGAGGCAAGTGTTCCTGTCTTAGGGACGGAAGCCCCAGAGGCTCCTGGAAATTCCTTTCTGACTTTAGAAGTGAGATTTTAGGTGAAGTTCACTTGGACTGAAGTGAGTTTCTAAGACCCCTCCGAGTCCTAGGATGTCTAGGATAGTGCTGCTTTCTAATGGCCAGGACAGAAGTTTAGGGATCTAGATATTGTAGTGTCCTATTTCCTAGAGCCCATCACACAGTGGGTGCCCAGAAAATGTTCATTGGCTGCATGAAGGAATGGCTTCCAAATAGCCTCTGGATGATGGTTGTGGGGCTAATGCTGGTGGGATCCTGGAAAGCAGAGAAGTTGGGGACTGGGCCCGGCTAGATAGCTCAGTGGATAAAGAGCTCGCTGGGAAACCACATGGGAGGCCCTGGGTTCGGTTCCCGGGGACCTCTCCTAGCGGGCAGACCGCCTTGAGAATGGCAAGCCGCCATGGGCGGGCCGGAGCCGCCGTGGGCAGGGCAAAAAGCTGCCACGGACAGGCAAAAGCCGCCACGGGCAGGGC
>PVKH010020948.1:0-14413 GCA_004027955.1 Chaetophractus vellerosus | reverse complement strand
ACTCAGGGAAGCCGATGAGCCGATGTGACTCAGTAGTTGAGTGCCGGCTTCCCACATACTAGGTTTGGGGTTAAATCTCCTGCCCCTGGTACCTCAAAAAAAAAAAAAGTAGAAAACATATAAAATAAAGTTCTATGAAGATAAAAAGAGTGGGGTAAGTAGAAAAGAACAGGATGGGGGTGGCAGCAGAGATGTGGGCAATTTCATATAGGAGGGTACTTTGCATCAGCATCCTTTGACTAATACAAGAACAAAAGTCTAACATGCTTTGGCAGGGTTGCACTCTTTCTGGAGGGTCTGGGGCAGAATCTGTTTCGGTGCCTTTTATGGCCTCTACAGGTCACCTACATTCCTTGGCTCATGGCTCCCTCCTAGTCAGCAGTAGAGCATCTTCCAATCTCCTTCTGACTCTGACACACCTGCCTCCCACTAATAAGGATTACAGTGGAGCCACCTTGATAATCCAGGCCACTCTCTTTATCTAAAGACCACACGTAACCTCACTGAGTCCTCAGAACAACCTGATAAAGAAGGTACTAGGGGAAATGGATGTGGCTCAAGCAACTGGGCTCCTGTCTACCATTTAGGAGATCCAGGGTTCGATTCTTGGGGCGTCCTGGTAAAAGGCAAGCTGGCTGGTACGGTGAGCTGGACTGTGCAGGAGTGCTGGCCTGAGTGGACAGCTGGTGCAGCAAGATGACGCAACAAAAAGAGACACAGAGGAGAGACAATAAGAGATGCAGCAGACCAGGGAGCTGAGGTGGTGCAAGAGATTGAGCGCCTCTCTCTCACTCCAGAAGGTCCCAGGATTGGTTCCTGGTGCTGCCTGAAAAAGGAGACAAGCAGACACAGAAGAATACACAGAGAGCAGGCAGTGAGTGCAAAAACAACAGAGGTGGTGGTGGTGGGAGAAATAATTAAATCTTAAAAAAAAAAAAGAAGGTACTAGTATTCACCTCGTTTTAAGGTTAAGAAACCAATTCACAGAGAAGTTAGGTATAACTTGTTCAAAGTCACACAGATTGCAAGTGGTAAAGGCAGACTTTTCATCCTGGATTGTCTGACTCCAAAGCTTTCCCATACATCCCCTCTACTATGCTGCCTTGTCAAGTCATCACATTCTGAAATTTGAAGAGAAAACTGAATTGGATCCGAGAATCCTAGTTTAGAGAAGTGAAAAGATCTACCAATGTGGAGAAAATGCCGCTGTTCTTAGGAAATGGGTTATGACCCAGAAGCCATGTTGGTGTGACAGAAAGTATAAGGAACAAAGCCCAGATCGCTGCCCTCCATCAGTTCCTCCACGTGACAACAAAATTAAGGGCCATGGCAGCTAGTATGTGACTAAAGTTAAGCCAGGTGACCTTTTCATATTTCAGGTTTACTACCTGTAAAATGGTAATGCAAAGTTGCAAATGCACCTTGCTATTGAAAGAGAGAGAGAGAGAGAAAGAGATTCAGACTAATGCATATTTTCAAAACTGAAAAATGGGGCTTTATTTGTGTCATCAGAGGACACTCTGTTTTAATAAAAGATATCCAAAACTTTCCTGTGGTGTTCTGGCGCCCTCTCTCTCTCTCTTTCTCTCTCTCTCTCTCTCTCTCTCTCTCTCTCTCTCTCTCTCTCTCACACACACACACTCATTTTCTGATATTTGATTGACATACAACTTTTTAAGAAAAGTACCGATTATCAGAAGTGTCCTATTTCACATGCATATGTTAGTTTTTTTTCTCTAGCTCAGAGATTTTGCCATATCCCCTGGTAAAAGGTGAGGCCTCTTGGGATGATTTTGCACATTGTGTACCTGAAAAGCATAAAAGGTTTCTGGAGTCTTCTTAATCATAGAGAGGACTTTTTCCTCCTTTGCTGGCCCAGTGCCCGGTGTGTGCAGCACATTCAGGGAGGAGAGTAAGGCACATTGTGGAGGGCATTGTTGCTAGAACAGTTCAGCCATTTGGACTATTAATAAAATTGTATGTTTATAGAAATTGGGCAATTTTAAAGCAGAGCTACGTGTTCCTTCCCAAACAGCTTCTTGATTATTTAGAATAGAATTGTTAAGCGTGCGAGTTGATTCTTTAGATTCTGGTATTCACACTCCCACTCACGGCTTTGAAAATTCCTCTATGGCATCTACTTACAGTACTCAAATTGCAAATGCTAAATGATACAGATTAAGAAAAAATGGGTCCCCATGGCTGTTTGTGATTTTGTCATCATCTCAGGAGTCAGGCATCCTAGGGGGGCCAGCATTGTCCGTGGAGCTGTGTGCTGGCCTTTCAGGGAGCTGCGGAAATAATACAGTACAGAGCATTAGGAGTCATAAAGGGTGCCCCATACCACAGCCCCTGCTCTGCCAGGCTGTGCCTCCCACATGCTTCTGCCACCCTTTCCCCTTGTCCCCTACATGCCTTTACTTGCATGGTAGCACTGTCAGGAACGCATGTCCCCATCACTGCATTGTGATATTCAACATCTCATGTCTCTCTTCCCTTGTCCCCATCATTCCCCAGGTGAGTGTTTCCTGAACCACAGAGCTGTCCACAAAGGACAGAACTAAACAACCAAGACAAGTTCGGATGAGGTCGGAAAAGTTGCCCATAGGAAAAAGGTTTGCCTTGGAGCTTCCTGGGTTAAATTGTACATTGCAGCAGGAAAATAGACAGTGAGGGGCCTGGAGGAAAATGGCTATTTATGAAAGCTGGAAGATATCATGTCAATAATGATATTCAACTATGCAGTTCTTATATGCACAATATTTTAATTTATAGACACTGAGGGTACCCAAAGGGAGCAAAACATGCTTGCATTATTTAAAGACTTGCTTGACCCATGAGCAAGCCTTGCGTAGTTATAGGACTTCAGTGGAGCTAGCTCTGCCAGGATGGAGGGAGGACTAGAGTTGTCATGGGGAAGTAATGGATTTGACTGGGCCATATTTTTCTGTTTCTTGTAACGGTTTTGCTGATGCCTAGGCATTTGTTTATCTTGATGGGTTTATTCTGTTAGTCAGTTTCTCTCTCTTGCTTAGGATTTTGTTTTTGTTTGGCTATGTCTTAAAGTCTTCTTTGACACTTGGTTCCTCTTGTTCTTATCTTTTAGAATTGCCTGTTTAACTGCTTTCCCACAGCTGGATTTCTCCTGAAAAATCCAGGAAGTAATGGATTTGACCTTAGGCTTTTCCACTTATGGCTCTGTGAATTTGAAGAGCTTGCATACCTGTCTGAATCTCAATATCCACACAAGCAAAAATGGCATAATAATGTTTCACATATCAGGCTGCTGTGAGGCACAAATGAGAGCGTGAATGGGGAATTACACTGTAAGCTGCAAGTGCTATACAAATGTAATTTGTTAATATCAATAATGGGAAAAACCAAAATTAAATCATTGGCCTGCACTCATGCAATTTTTTTTGTTCTGCTTAAATGCGATAACCTCTTTTCAAAAGTTCAAATACCTTATCAATAACTGGTGTCATCAGAAGCAAGTCATTGTCAATATTCCTTTCAATTCTGTTAATAGTGTACATTTTTAAAAAGTGACTTTGAATTGCATTACATATAATGAAAAAAAATGAACCTACTTGAAGTAGTTGTAAAATATATTTAATATTTCAAAACTATAGGCTATTTTGGACAACTGCCTAAGGAGAAAGGTGAGTTGAAATTGAGCCAGGGTCTTCTCACAATCAGAGTTGGGCACGTCTATCAGCAGATGGGCTGGTTTCTTCAAATGGAAGCTAATTTCTCTTAGACCAAGTCAAGTGTATACTTCTCCACTAGTCGTGATTTAAATGTAGTGTAAAACATGGTACATGTCATGAGTAATATGTTAGCTCAAAATGTTTTATGCTGCACAGTGATACTTGCAGAACTGCATGCTACAAATTTAAATTCAATACTTCTAGGAATTACTGCTTTGCAAGCATGGGCCTTCCTCTAGTCTTCATTCTTTTCTTCTCTCGTTCACATATTTCCTTTTTCTTCCTCTTGATATTCTTGCCTCTCTCCCCTTTTCAATTCAGCTCTTTGTTTTTCCAAGACCAGGAAAACTTACAATTGGTCACATGAAATTAAATAGACTGCTTTAGTCATTGTATCAGATCAGCCTAATATACTTTGGTTGAACCCCTTCTCTTAAAACATTGATCTACAACAAGGGTGATTCTCAAAAGATGGACGCAATTTATCCTACTAGACCATGCACCGTAAAGGATGAGGTACCTACAAGTACATTTAGGGAAAGTGCAAACATTTAGTTTAAGAAAAAATGAGGCAAGCACAGTTGCCCATTTCATACACTGAGTTGCACAAGAAAGGACAGAAAGGTGGCTTCACATACTTGAAACATGTCCAGGTAATCTAGCAAACAAGTCATGCTGGCATTGCAAGTTGGGTGAGTGACCTTTAGTGAGAATTAAAATGCTCTGCATAGCCTTAATTGAATATTTTTCATTTCATCTTGTTAGTCTGGTAAATCTGTGAGAAGACAGAGACATATGTAACCTACATCTTTTCCCTTAATTTTATTGGGTCTTTCTGAGTTTTCCCATTAATTAGAGGGATTTTCTCTACATGTTCAAATTATCAGAGTATGAATAAGAGAAAATGTCTTAATGATATGATTTATTGCAGCAGCACATAATGCTCAGAAGTAGATAGCAAAGAACTTTTACATTTTTACTGTTTTTAAGCCCAAGCTTTCAGAAAAAATGGATGTGAACAATTCAAATGAGGTTTCTGGGATTAAGAAACATCAGTTACCATTTTAGTTGCTTCTGCATCTCCAGCTCCCAAAATAATATATACTACCTGCCCCGTAAAAATACAAAACTAGGGTGTAAATTTGATTCTTTTATTGCTTGGGACCCAGCTTTAACATCTAATGATTTTTCATATTCTCATCATATCCTTGAAATCAATTTAAAGGATTGAATTCAATCAGGCTTAAAATGAAACACAGTAGGATCTTTACTTTGGTGGGTATTTTACTATTTTGCTCCTGCAAATTGAAAAAAAAAATTTTTTTACCTGCCATGAAGTATAGTATCAAGTAGGTTGTGATTTGGGAATCCTTTGTCATTTTTATTGACTCTTCCATGAATAAACATATATATAAAGGCATGTTAGTGGAAAATATGTATTTGCCCAGATTTAAAGCAAAAGCAGATTCCATTATTCATGCTGAGTTGTTTTTGAAATGACTAACAGAATGCATGAGGTAATGTAAACAAGTATTAATGGAAATATTGAGCTCACAGAGAATGTTTTTAAATACATATATATATATTTAAAATATGAAAATCTATGTTTTAGTCAAGTTGGGAATAAAAAGATATCATATATTAAATGAGCAAATGGATTGGTTTTTGAAATTTTAGACTAATTTTTTTAGTGTTTATTGTTTATATCCTCCAGGCTAGAGACTGTGTCTGGGTCAGTTTATATTTGTTCAGTAGCTAAATAGATTTCTTTTAAATGCTTATTGAATTGCTAAATGGACTTTGCTGACTTCTCATCACCCTCTGACTTTCAGCAACAGCCTCTGTGCCCTTCCTGATCTCTAGGAATCCTGGGTTTGTTCATCTCTCCATTGTTCCCATTGTCTTCTCACACCCACCATAGGCCTGGTTCAGGTTTGCTTCAAAGCCTTCAAACTACCAGGCCCCGCGCCAGGGGAGGCCCTGGTCAATGCTCCCTTTTCTGGCTTGATTCCATCAACACCTCTGCTCAGGGAGTGAGTCCAGTGCTGAACTAGTTGCAGCAGCAGCAGCAGCTTATTTGAGAAACTGGTTTCCCGGGAACCTCCTCTCTTAGAAGGTCTGTGGCTTATAGGGCTGCTCCTTGAAGATCTTATCTCCGGTGTTAGATGAGCATCACCACACATATTAAACAATATCCTTTATTAAAGGGCAACCTATAATTCAAAAGTGAGTTCTTCATGCACTGACAAGGTTATCGTGGTTTACATAAAAAGTGTGCATGGGCTCCAAAGAGGACATGTCTGCTTCCTTCTCAGTTCAAAAAAGCTGCTAGCACTCAAATCCTCCTTGTGTTTGGCAAATCAACTCTCTCATTTTCATCACACCAAGACTGACTTTAACATGCTACTTATATCAGGCAAAAACTTCCAGTTAAAAGTAAAAACCTACCTGATATGGTTAACATCAAATAGAACCACCTTCCATTTTTTCCCCATGAAATTGTTTATTTTTAAATTGAACTCAGTAACTTTAAAAAAATAACATAAAAATGCATTAGATTTGACCTAATAAATAGCCTTCACCCTCTTTCTCTTTGTTGGCCCTTTCTCTCCCATCTAAAACAATCCTCTGCTCATTGTTTGTCCCCCTGGATCCTCTCCTCTCCACAGTCAAGCATCTTGCTCTCCCAGCTCCATCCTGCAACCACTTCTCCACCTTTCACATTCTGACTTTTCTCTCATTAAAATATCTCTTCAGAAAGTTAACAACAGTCTCCGAGGTGCTATCCTGCAGGTAATTTTCAGTCTTATTTGTTTCCTCCCTAAGATTTCATGGTTCTGGTTTAGGTTTTCCTCTCTCCTTATGCTATACTTTTCTTGCATGTTTTCATTCATACTCACATCAAATATCACCTGAATGTAATGCCCACATTTATAGCTTTGATCCAGACCTCTTTTATGAGCCGCAAACCTTCATTTTCATTTACTTATTAGGCATCTCTGCTTAGTTGTACCATAGAAATTGTGTCCCAAATAGAGCTCATCATTTTCCATAATGACCCCTTGCCCTAACCTCATGAAACCTTCCTCCACTGAATCTCTTATCTTGTAAATGACACTTCCTTGACCCAGATGTTCAAACTGTAGGTGGAAGTATCATCTCAAATTACTTTTTCCCTTTAAAGTCCTACATCTAGTCAGTCCTTGTGCTCAATTGATCCTGTCTCTTAAATCATTCTCATTTTAGATCCCATTTCCATTTTCACGGCCACTCATAAGTGTCATGCCCTGGGCATCACATGTCCATTGTCATAATAGGCCACTTTCTGATTGCCCTTTTTGGCCTTACCTCGTTATCCTTCACAAAGTTGCTGGAGTGACATTTCTAATGTGAAAATATGATTACTGCCTCTCCAGCTCAAAATTCTTCTGTGGCTCCTGATTGCCTCCAGATAAAATCAGGACTGTTTTGCTTGATAAAGTCTTCCAAGATCAGCCCCAGGCTCATTACCTCCAGCCTCCCTCCCTACTTTATACATTCATTCTGGAAATATTGAGCCATGTCTAGTTTCCTCAAACACCCCATGGTCTGGACTCTGCTGGTGTTTGCCTGGCATGCCCTCTACATTTGTCTGCTCATTTTTCAAGGCTTAGCTAGGCACTATCATTACCTAAAGCTTGCCTTGCCTTTCTCTGGCAAACATGCTCCCGATGTACTTAGGTCTTATTTTCATAATAGAAGGAATGATCTTTTCTGTTCATTTCTGTCTCTCTTTCAGACTGTAACCTTCTTGGAGGTTTTCATCTATGCATTTTTGTATCTAACATAGAGTAGGAATTCAATAAATATTTGTTAAATCAATGAATAACTGAATAAATAAATAAGTGAAATAACTAAAACAAAGGATTTGAAGCACGCAATGCCAAATAATCCTGCATGATTTTTTTTTCTGTTTCAGCTTTTTATCGTGACTCAGGGCAGACACAGCATTAACTAAATTCTGGGTGCATGACCAGGTTTATAAAGCATGATTATATTTCTATTTAAGATGAAGATAAAAAATTTGCATGTAAATGAGACAATACCCAGTGTCAGAGTAACACTATCTTTCAATATTCCAAATAAACTCCATTACCTGTTGGGAAATAAATGAAACCAAATCCACTGCAGTAATGGGTTTTCAGGCCAATTTTCCAAACAAGAGCTCATTTCTAGCTGAAGGTAAATGTGCTTCTGATTTTTTGTGAACTCAGCTATATTTTATGTGTACACATGCACTGAAGATGAATTCACATCTCATTCAGGATCCATGAGGTTTGAAATGAGCCCTGAGTATGAGCAGGATATCTGCAGTTTCCACAAATTCCATTTGCTCAGATTAACCAGCAAACCCTTAAGTTTCTAAATAATTTGAGTTATCAAGTTGTCTCACACTTGAAGCATTTGCTTTTGTCTCTAAATAGAGAAATATTTCTCAACTCTGAAATTGAAATGTAAGAGTATGCCAGAAAAACGCCCATTCTTTAGTTGGTTTTAATTCTTTCTTCTATTCTTCATTCATTCCCTTTATAAGTCTCTTCAATTTCCTTCTTAAGTTGCTGATGGCAGCATGCAAAAGCTTACTCTATGTTGGGCACTGGGCTAAACACAGTTATTTTTGAAAGAATTTAATTCTTTTAACAACCCATTGGGTTAAATACTATTATTTTTAACAGAAGAGGAAACTGGTGCAGAAAGGATAAGTATCTTGCCCAAGTAATTCAGCTTGTACATGGCAAAACCAGGCCTTGAACCCAAGTCTGAGTCCAAAATTTTGTCTGGAACCCTCTGTGCTCTGTATCATCTGAAGTATAGTTAAAGTTGATGAGACAGAAAATTATCTTAGTTCCTTTTGAACCACCTCACACTCTACTTAACAAGAATAACATGTATTCCATTATTTTTACATGCCTTTTACAAGTTCTTTGTAAAATAGGCAAATTTATAGGAAGTGAAGCCGATTGTAGTTTGTGATATGTAGCAACTGGTTCTGAGGGTTTAAATGGTCTAAAGAAAATGAGAGAAGAGAGGGAAAATTTTCGACTTCCTGATCATGTTATTGAGAAATAAAACAAAACAAGACCCACGAAAATAGAGAAATTGCAGGAAAACAGGGGTTAGCAAACGTTTCCTTAAAGGATCAGATGGAAAATATTCTGGGCTTTGCAAGCAATGAGGTCACTGTCATCAACTCTGCTACTGTAGCACAAAAGCAGTCATAGATAATATGTAAATGAATGAGTATGGCGGTCGATAAAACTATGAAAACAGGTGTGGGCCACATTTGGCCCATATACCAGAGTTTGTTGATCCCTGCTTTAAGGCCTCCAGATATATTCCTTACCTTGAGTTATCAACCCAGATATTTGGGAATACCTAGATGTTTAGTAGAATATAGATAATTTATAGGAGAAATCCAGAATATTTTTGCATTCCATAACTCTAGCTCCACTGTTTTAAATGGATGCTATAAGAGTTCAAAGGGAGGTGATCCACTTAGATTCTAAACACAGGCTGTCTGGCAGTTTATGGCATCAAACTGTGAAGACTTAGAAAAGCTTCTGACAGCTATGGAACTGTGATCATACAATTTAGAACTGTAATATTAGTTGGGAGGATTTAGATTCAGACTCAAATGCATAAAAAGCAAACAAAGGCAATGTATGTCTTTACTTTGAAAGCAACAAGCAAAATTAGGTACAGGAGTTTCATTGTCCAAGCTGGAAAATTGCCACTTTTAACCTATTTTAAGATTATTTCTACTGCTATATTTAGATCGATGTAGAATGGTAGAGAAGAGGATTATGGAAACAGTACTTGAGTTGGTAGCTCCACTCTGCCACTTCCTCAAGTGTGCACTTGAGTAAATTCTTAAGCTTCTTTAAGTGTGCACATAAAGTTTACACAGGCCTGGCACAATGTAATTTCTTAAAAAAATTCTGAACATTTTGTTTGCAAAAATGATGATGTGTCTTTTCCCTTGATTTCCTTTACTATAGTAAAATAAAAAGGAAAACTGAATCTGGACGTTAAATTCTAACACTTACTATGATACTAAGATGGACGTCTTGTGGTTATTCCAATAACTAATCTTATAGTCTACAAACAGTCGCCAAACACTCACAATCATTTGTTATCAGTTAGTCTTTTCCCCCAGGCTTTCTGTGATAGAAAAGAAAATGAAACTTCCTACTTACATTTTTTGATATCATTAAAAAATAACGTGTATGTAAATCTATTGTATTCATCTGATAACTTGTTTAAAGGAAATATATTGCCCTTGACTGTGCACAAGAATGAGAATCAATTTTTTTTTTCCATTTGGATGATTAGCTATATCAGAACTATATACCAAATAATCAATTCTTTCTCACAGATGTACAAAACCCATAGTCAGAAATCAAGAGTCTATGTATTTGTGGTCAGTTTCTGGCCTCTATTCTTTTCCAGCCATAGTGTACACTAACTGAATTACTAAAGCTTTATACTAAGTTTTTGTATAAAATGTCACCAGTGGCCTTTTTGTCCTTGAAGGCCAAGGTCAAATATTGTTTATTTGGGAACCACATGCACTAGTTAATATCAGAGACTCTAGCTTCTTTAGTGGTGCGTTTTGATAGATCTTATTCATTGGAGGGCTCCACGCCAGGCAGGATTCTCTGTGCCTGCCTGACCTTTCTCTGAACCCGCCCCGGTGCGCCTGCTCTGGACTGTACTTGGTGAGTCTGGCCAGGGACCGGTGCCCGGAGGCCGTGGCGGTGCCAGGTGCTGTTGGGGAGGGGGTGTCACTGCATTTTTGGAGAGGAGAGCCCTAGTTTACGATCTTAGACTGGTGCTGGGGCAAAAGCTGCAGACTGAATTTAAGTCTAGAATTAAAGGAAGTTGGATCCGTGTAATTTGTGGCCTCTCCATCCGGAGGGTCACTCACGCTGGGGGTTGCGTGGCCAGCGCTGGAAGTGCCCTGGGGGTGTGGACAGCCCGGCGGCTACAACTTTTATGTCCTTTCTGCCCACTTAGAAGTGAAACGTCACTTCCAGGCCCCTGTCCCCCACATTTCCTGTTCCTTGGGCTTTTTCTGGCAGGATAAGTCTTCCCATCTTGTTCTATTTTTGTTTTCTAGGAGTGTTTTGCTATTCTTCATCCCTTGCTCTATCAAATCCATGTTACAATATGCTGATCGGCTTCCATGAAAAAACATCAAAATTTTTACTGGAATTGCTTTGAATCTAAATTTGGCTCTTCAAATGCTCAGTCTTTCTTTTCAGCTACATGATATCCATTTCTTCATCTATTTAAATACTACTTTGAATTTTTCAATAAAATATTACAATTTTCTCCAAAAGAAGCCTTTTCATTCTCTTACATATCTTAAAATATTTTTCCATAGGTACTTTATGTTTTTGTTGCTACTGCAAATTTTTTTTATTACAATTTCTTACTGCTTGTCCCTGTTGTATAAGAAATGCATTTGTTTTTTATATTCAATATTTTTTAGCCAACCTTGCTAAATTCTTTAATTTTAATAATATATCTGTAATTCCCTTTGAATTTTTTCATGGTGGTCATATACCTTTCATTTTTATACATTTTATTCCTTTTTTTTTTTTTTTTTCTCTATCTGTGCTGGCTAAGAACTCCAATGCAGCATTGACTGGATGAGGTGATAAGTGAGCATTTTTGTATTTTTTCTGAACTTAAAAAGAATGCTTTTGACATCACCCCATGAAGTACGATTTATATGATGTTTTTTTGGTAGATGTCCCTATATACATTAATGAAATCCTATCCTATTTTCAGTATGAAAAAAAATAATATATAAGTTTGTGGAATTTTATTTTTTTCCTTCATCTATTTAGATGACCATATGATTTGTCTTCTCTAAACTATAAATGTGGTGAATTACATTGATTGATGTTTTTGAATTTTTATTTAAATTTACTTTTTAATTTACATGGAGTAAGATTCACACTTTTTTATGTTAATTGTGCAATTTACATATAATAAGATTTACAACTTTTTGGGGGGTATACAGTTCTATTAGTTTTGACAAATGTGTAGAGTTGTGTAACCACCATCACAAGACACAGAACAGTTCCACGTTTGCCCACCCAAATCTCTTGTGTGCACCCTTATCCTCTGGAAACCACTGATCTGTTCTCTGTCTCTATAGGTTTCTCTTTTTTATGTAAATGGAATCATATAGTACCTAGGTATCTAGCCTTTTGAGCCAGGCTTTTTCATTTACCATAATGCATTTGAGATTCCTTCATGTTGCATATGTCAATATTTCCTTCTTTTTCATTGCTAAGTTTTATTCCACCATATGGATTGTCTGTCTTTTCCCTATGTGAGGGATGCTTGGGTTGTTTACAATTTTTGATGATTGCTATCGAGTTTTTTTTTTAAGATATTGGGAATTGAACCTGGGACCTCGTACATGGGGAGGAGGTGCCCAATTACTGAACTACACCCGCTCCCCTGAGTATAGGTAAGTGAAAATAGGTTTTCATTTCACTTGGGTAAATACCTAGGATTGCAATTGCTGGGTTATGCTGTAAGGTTGTTGTCGGCTCCATATAATGAGTTGGGAAGTATTTCCTCCTTTACTATTTTATGGGAGAGACTATGTAAACTTGATACTTTTTCTTCTTTAAATATTTACTGGAATTCACAATGGAAACCATCAAGGCCTGGGATTTCCTTTTTGGAAAGTAGTTAGCTATGAATGAAATTTTATTAATAGATATAGGACTTCTTAATGTTGTCAGGGTTTATAGTGATATCCACTCACACATTTGGATTATTGGTAATTTGTGTCTCTTCTCTCTCTCTCTCTCTCTCTCTCTCTCTCTCTCTCTCTCTCTCTCTCTCTTTCTCCCTCTCTTTCTCTTGCTTTCAGTCCATCTGGCTGGAAGTTTATCAATTTCATTGATCTTTCCAAAGAAATACCTTCTGATTTCATTGATTTTTCTCTATTGCTTTTCTTGTTTCATCGATTTCTGATTTTACCTTTATTATTTCCTTCCTTCTGCTTGATTTGTGTTTAATTTACTTTTTCTTTACTTGCTTCTTAAGATGGAAGCTTAAATCATTGATTTTTGACCTTTCTTCTTTCCTAGTATAAGCTATTAATTCCTCAAAATTTCCCTTAAGCTTTAGCTATACCCTATAATTCAATATATTGTATTTTTATTTTCATTCAGTTCCCCGAGAATCCTTTCCTTGGATCAAAGCTGGAAGGTAAAGGGGGAAAAATAGCCCCAGAAACTCATTACTACCATATTGGTTCTTCTTGAGATTTTTATTTCCCTTCCCAATCTGCCAGCTATTTAATGTTCTCATTCCTCAAGTAATTTCTTCTTGTATTTTGTCCAGAATTTTTACTTCTAATCAGTGAGAAGTATATGCTGCAGTACACTTAATCTTGACTAGAACCCAAAATCTGCTACATTGATTGATTTACAAACATTAAACCAACCTTGCAATCCTAGGATAAAGCTTAATTGGTCATGATGTATTATCCTTGATTTATATTGCTGGATTTGATTTGCTACTATTTTGTTAAGAGTTTTTGCATCTATGTTGATGTTTCTTTCTCAAATTACCACTTTCACTTCATATTTGCCCTCTTCAACTTTTTCCTTTTGAGCCAGGTCAGAAATACATTTAAAATATATTTTTTTAAATAAATATATTTTTCATATCTATCTACTTTGTCAAACTGCTAGCAATAGAGCCCACATTTTAAATTACAAGTTACATTGCCTCCTATTTTTATTTCATTTCTGTTTATTGTGTCAAGTAGTAAAATGTCTCTAGCAGTTTCTTAAATCTAATAAAGTAGCTTCGCATTTGTATAACAAACTAGCAGTTTATAAGTAACTTTCAGTTTCATTCCAACAGCTTTATGAGGCATGCAGGGCAAAAATTATTATCTTTTGTTTTAGAGAGGAAGAAACGGGCTCACAGAGGTTTTCTTAACTTGCCTGAAGTAAGTACAGGATGGAATCAGAATTACTATTCAGTTCTCTTTCTACTTTACCATGTTGCATATAGGCTAGTAAAATAGGAATCGAATCCTATGGCAGAAGCTAGGAAAGTCAAGTTGAGGGGCAGGACAATGGGGGAACAATTGGAATTACTTGACATTGGTTTTTTTGATCTGTGTTGGCAGCCTTATCCTACTGCTAACTGAATGTTCATTCTGTAAGGAGTTTGGGAGATGCCTGATCATAAAAAGCTATTATCTTTAGCCTGCTACTTTCATAAAAAGGAGTTTCTTGTTTCAACAGTCTTGATAATTGTATTCAAGACCCCAAAGACTCGGGAAAAGTAGAATTAAATATGCAGAGGCTGCCTTTAATCCTGAAATACCAATTATGGAAAGGTTCTGACTTAATTTAAGTAGAGGAAATGTTCGTTTTTTTGAGACTCATGTTCAAAATAGGGTTTGTAAGTCTTAGATTAAATAATTTTTCAAAAAATGGATGTTTTCTTTTACTATTTCTGATGCTAATACTGCTATAATAACCTATTTAAAAAAATGAAGTAATATAAATCTCTCTTTTTTTGGTTACATATACCCCCCTTTCTGCTTGTTCTTGCTGTGTTCATTTCTCTGCGTTCTTCTGTGTCTGCTCTGTCTCCCCCCACTGTGGCAACAC
>PVKH010020947.1:0-14455 GCA_004027955.1 Chaetophractus vellerosus | reverse complement strand
TCTCTCCATTCCCCAGCATAGCCGTCGTCCATGATCAACTCCCAACTAGGTGTCCTGGGTGAGTCCATTGAGTTGTAGCATAGCAGTTGCAGGTCCACAGAGTCTCTGGACCCAGTTGTCACATGGACAGTCCATAGTCTCCGGTCTCTGGAAGTACACCTAAAACTCTGGCATCACATATACTATCGAATAGAAGAGACAGATGGACCATGTGCAGTGAAGACATATTTTGGTCAGACTCTGTCACTCTCAGGAGCAAGGATTCCAAATTAGGGCCCACAAGTAAGGCACCAAACTCTGGGGCTATCTGCCCTGATATAGGACCTGGATATCTCCAAAGCTCTCAGGAGGCCCTCTGTTTTGGGGTGATATCCATATTGGAAGCCTCGGAGGTCCTACTGGGATCTGAATAAGTGTTACCTCTGGGTTGACCTCCCGACACACTTTGAAGTCTCTTAGCCCTATGAACTCATTTGTCTTTACCATTTCCCCCTTTTATTTGAAGTCTTTTTCCAGTCATACTGCCCATTGGCGTTTGTTAGTAATCCCTCGTTGCCAAGGAGGCTCATCCCTGGAAGTCATGTCCCATGCTGGGAGGAAGGTAATGCATTCATATTCTGAGTTTGGCTTAGAGAGATGCCACATTTGAACAACAAAGAGGTTCTCCAGAGGCAACACTTAGGCACCCCTTAACACTAAGCTATTTCAATTTCAACAGCAATGACTCATAAGGCTAGTCATCAATAACAAGTGCTTATCAATGACTCATCCTCCTTTGCCAGACACTGCCCCTGCACTCAGGAGGATGTTGCTACTCTTCTGGAAAATATGGCAGAGCTCTCCAAGATGGTAATTCAGTGTTCTCCTTTTCATTGAGTAATTCTTCACCCCGTGACCATGTCCCATGAGCGTTTGAACAATTACATGTGCCTTTTATGTATGTTCAGGTGGACTTCCTCCCATGCACCCCCAACCTTGACACCACCCCCCTCACCAATGATCCTCTCCCGTCCCCATTGTGACCCTTCTGTGATCCATAGCCTCTTCACAGGTGAAGCAATCACAATAGCTAATTGCAATGAATAGGAAAATGAAATAATAATGATATTTAAATGTAAGAGTTAAAATATAGGAGAACTTAAAAAAATAATTTTAGAAAATTTTAAAAAATAAGAAAAGGAAAACAAGATTTTATTAAAGGATTGGGCTATTCAAAAATGTGAAAATATAATAATATATATGTATAAATTTTTTTTTCCGATTGTGCCTTGTCGGTGCAATATCTGGTGTCCAGTTTGTTTCGTAGCACCTTCCTCTTCTCACTCTCAAGCAGCTCTCCTAAAAATGAGTTTCTACCCATTCATCCAAAACAGAGAGTATCTACAAATGCAATCAGACAGTTCCATCCATCTGCCCCATGGTATCTAAGCCTGCTCTCAATCAGAAACAAAGTGGGCATCACTATCCGAAATTCCTCAAGATTGAGGAATGAACAAACAGAAGGGGGGAATGCAACTGTGGACTAAAGTAGACTTGTTATTATTTCAGTAATGGAAGAACTTGTAACATTGATAAAAAGACAGTGCTTGCCAGAGTTTCTGAGGGAAGAGAGAGGGAAGAATAAGCGTAACATGGGGCACTTTAGGGACATTAGAATTGTTTTGAATAACATTTCAATGGCAGATACAAGCCATTATACATTTTGTCTAAACCTATAAAATTGTGTGGGAAAAGGAAAAACCATAATATAAACTATAGACCATACTTAGTGGAAATGCTTTAATGTGTGTTCATCAATTGTAACAAATGTACCCCACTAATGAAATATGTTGTGAATTGGGGAAAGTGTGGGAGAGGGGGTGTGGGGTATATGGGAATCCCTATATTTTCAACGTAACATTTATGTAATCTAAAACTTAATTAAAAATAAAGAAAGAAGTGGCATTTTAAGCTTAAAATGATGCAGATGCCTGTGTTCTGAATACCAAATTAAGGGCAGGGGATGAAACTTTTGGTAAAATTAAATTAGTTAAAACTAAGATCCACATGTAAAGCCAGTATATCAAATGTCTACACACTCAAATAAGAAGATGGTTACAAAAAAATCTTTCCATCAACAATAGAGAAGGAAAGAAAAAGTACGAAAGGCAAATTCTTTAGATGAACATTTAATCAACCCGACTAACAGGACAAGCATCACACGGATCTTAAATGAACATGAGTTTAATCGCAAAAGCATCGTAGCATACGGGTCCCTAGGAGCAAGAATCAGTGAAGATAAACAGAATTCAATCTCTAGGCATCTCATATAATATAATTGGCATATTCCAAATACAAAATTGAGTGATTAAAACTTTTAAAAATTCAAAAAAGGGAAGTTAAAACTGGAGTAAAGAACAAGATATTATTAAAATAAAAAAGACCATGTGGATTTGGGGAAAAAAAGAATAAAAACCAAAATAAAAATATTATGACTATAATTTAAACTCAAAAAATTGGATAAATAGATTAAATATAAGCTGTAAATGTACCAAAATATAGTTAATGTTAAATCTCCAAAAGGCAAACAGATGGAAAATGTTAACATTTATGACTCATTGCTTGGAGGATATAAAAGAAGAGGCTAGACTATGGAAATGGTAATTCATGATGATATAGTGTCTCAAGTTTTCTGATAATTTATAAGAAAAATTAAAATCAATTGCAGACTCTCTCTGCCTAGAAGGGCCTGCACCAAATGTTGGTGTGTATTTCCGTCTTTCTCTCCAATTTCTCAGCAAGCTCTGTTCTTTCCCCCATTTCCCAAATAAATTCTTAAAAAAAAATCAAGGACAATAAAGTTCAAGAAGCCCAATAATTCTAATAATTTACAAAAAGGAAACTCATCTGGACACATCATACTGAAATTGCAGATCATCACTAATAGTGAGTAGTCTTTAAAAGGACCTAGAGTGATCATAAAGTTTTCCAATAGAAAACTCAATTAGAACAAAAACAAACTTATATAAGAGCAACAATGAAACTCTAAATATATTGAAATAATGATTTCAACATTCTGACACAATGTGTTAACATAGAATGCTATACTCAGGTTAATCATTCTTTAAAGACAAGTGCAAAAAGCATTTTTAAATAAAATGAGATAGATTTCTACTAAAATGTATTTATTTCTCAACAATGTATATCAAGAAGAAAAATAGCATGCAAGAAAAAGTTTTTAAAAAGAAATTAGTAAATATTTTGTAAATCTGAACGAAAGGTGATTATATATTTTAATAATTTAAAAAATGATGATTTTCAGGAGTCCCATGAATTTTAATTTAATTAGAGGAAATGTCATGTAAGAAAATGCAGGTGATTAGAATTAAAATTCTAAATTCATTTATAAAAAAGAAGGATATCTTTTTTCCCCCCTGGCTAGATAAGGTAATTTCTAAAATAAATAAATATAGTGCATAAATTTTAAAGGTGGACAGGAAAAATAAAATAAAAAGGAAAATATATATAAATTCAAAAATAAAAGGAGAAATAAAAAACAAAAAAAGCAGGATACATTCAAACTCTAAAAGTGCATTATACGAAGAAGTCAAAATATATTAGTCCCCCTAATTTTTAAAGTCAATTGACAGTTACAGGTTTTATACAAATGAAACACACAACACTTAAAACCACTGAAATATTGATATTGAAATAATGAAGATCCAGTATCTTACAATGGTCTCCAAATACAAAACTAGAGATTAAGATATTAATGTGAAAATATAACCAGATCTTCTTCCTTTTAAGAGTTTAAATCACACTTACATAAAACTCCTGGCTCATAGAGAATTAATAATGGATTTGATGTGGATGGAAATATGCATCTACAAAACAGTGCTAAGCTAATAAAATTCTTCTGTTTCAACACACCTAGCTTGTGGTACTTCTTATGTTAGCCCTAGGAACTAAGACATTAATAAAATGAAAAGCAGATATATGTTAGAGACTATTAAAACCTAGAACTGTTGTCTAAATGGAGAAACTAATTTGGCAAAACTGACTCACAAAAAAAGCCTGAATATATTTTTAAAAATTAAAATCAATCTTCAGAATGTATATTTGCCAAAGTTACTTGACGATATTGAGGAGACAGTGTCTATTTCTTATATTCAACATGTATCTATTGTGTGGATGTTGTGCTTTATTCATCTTAATAGTCAGGTGAAGACCTTTAACAAAGCTCTATTTTTTCCAAGAGAAGCATACAAAGAAACATACAACTAACATGTGAACTCTATATTTTAATACTATTTTAGTTCATCTTTTCTAACAGGTCATTTGTTGACGCTGTGTGTATTTGTGTGTTTCTGTGCTCCTGAGCATGCTGCAAGCCTGATTGTGTGGGTGGTGCTTCTTAAACTAGAATAACCTAAATAATGGAAGAATATTTGTGCTACTTGGGATAGCATGGTATAATTTAAAAATATGCTCATTTTGCAGTTTTACTGTTAAAATTTCATTCATTCATTTGTCAAAAGGAAAAAAGTCCTAAAGTGTTGATCATTTTCAATTGATTAAATAAATCTTGAAGTAAAAATTTTGGAACAACTTTCAACACTCTGAATTACACATTTGAGCTAATGACTGCTGATTAGTTCCCATAAATAGGATGGTATCTAAATTTATAAGATCTATTCAATTTATGTGATTATTATAAATTTGTTTATTATCCTATTTTGCATGTAGAGACAAAACATGGGTTTACTGGTTAGAGGTCAGGAAATGGAATCTTTCAGAACTTTCAATAACATTATGAAGTGGTGTACTTTTTAAATTGACAAATCACTAAATTTAGATGTAATCATGTATTTATTTTAAATGCTTACAACATGCACAGATAACAAAATACTGACTCTATTAATAAGTGTTCTTCAGTGAAACTGAACCAATAGCACTGCATATTTAGAAATTTAGTTCAAGGAATTTGTTCATGCAATCGTGGGGGCTGGCAAGTCTCAATTTTGTAGGGCAGCATGGTAAACTAGATAATTCCAGTGAATGTGATGATGGAGTCTTAAGTCTGAATATTTTAGGGGAAGCCTGTGGGCTGGAAATTCTGGTAAGAGTTAATGTTGAAGTCTTTAGTCTGAAATCTGTTGTCCAGGAACAGGTTGCAAACTCAGAGAGGAGTAGATATGTTACTCTTTAGGCAGAATTTCTTCTTTTCTGGAAACCATGGATCATGATCCTAAGGTCCTCAACTGATTGGATGAAGCCCAATCACATTATCAAGGATAATCACCTTTAGTTAAAGTCAACAGATCATAGATATTAATCATATCTACAAAATTTACTCACAGGAACATTTTGTCTAGCATTAGACCAAGCAACTGGTAGTTCAGTGTTTAACCAAACAACTGGACACCATAATCTAGCCAAGTTGACACATATAATTAACCATTACACTGTCCTAAACCAGATTTAATCCTTGACTGAAGGATCTCCTATGAGACTAGCCTAATGTATGTAAATATTCATATCTTGGCAAGAAAAAAGAATAAAATAGTAACAAGGTAATTAAACTGAATAATATTGAAGAACATTTACAGTTTTATAGCACATTTTTATTGAAATAAATCAACAATGTTTTGATTATCATAGAGCATGAAAAAATAAGATGGCTTTGCACATGCACTGGATTTTAAATAAATTTATATTAACATCAAGAGCTGTGAGAATGAGTATAGAAGTTCATTCTACAAATGGATGACAGGAGCAACAATTAATATTAATCAATATTAATTAACTGATTTATTCATTATTTATTAAAAAACTGTTAGCCAGGACCTATTGTATACTTGGCACTTATATTTGGAGGGCACAAAAAAGACAAAATAAAATCCTGCCTTGATGGAACTTACATTCTTGCAGAGCTAGATGGGTTATAAATACATGAGCAAGTAAACATGTAGTATGTCAGATGGTAACAGGCCTATGGAGAAAGTAAAACAGGGAAAAGGATAGGCTTTGATAGGATGGATGAAGATCAAAGTCGCAAACTTTATTGTTTGGTGACACGGAATTAGAGATTTAAATTAATGGAAGGGGCAGTCATTTGACAAGGCATAGAAAAGAGCAAAGGAAAAAAGCTCTGAGGAGAGACCCTGTTCAAGGAAAATCAAGGCAGCTAGTGTGATGGAGCTCAATGAGCAAGGCAAAGATACCATTAGAGAGGCTGATGGGGGATCATAGAGGGCCATACTCATGTTTGATCAATAAACATGTTTTCAGTGACAAGAAACTTTGATAATCATGGGTTATTACAATTATGTATATGAATTATCTCTGCAGTCTAAGAGTTCACCTCTAGTGGTACACATTACCAAATAAATATCATAATCAAGTGTGATGGATATATAATTAAGACCTATTAGTACACTATGGAGATTAATTGAAGGAGCCACTAGCCTTTCCTACATGATTGATGGTAAGCTTCAAAAGCGAGGTAACATTTGAAGTAGGTTATGGGATCAGCATGAAATGGTATCAGACAGTGAAATGTACAATCTATTTAAAATGTAAGGAATATTGTATAAATGCAAATGGATAAGAAAAGCATGACAGGTTGGTAGCCATGAACCTCTTAGCACAGCTGAAATACAGGATGTATTTCAGAGAGTAGTTGGGGGTAAGAAAAGTAGATAGACCAGAGATTGTGAAGGGCTTTGTATTCATTATGAAAAGACTGAGAAATTTCCTACAGGCCTTAATAAGCCATTCAAAATTTTTAGAATAGAAATGACATGGTCAGTGTACACGATCAAATGTGATAGTGTAGTTGTATTACAGTTGGGAATGATAAAATGGTCAAGAGAGACACTGAGGCTATTGTAGTAATCTATACTAAGAGTTAAGGGAAAGTGAACTAAGGAAATGTCAGTGAGGACAAGAAATTCACAAGAGACTAAAAAAAAAATTTCATAAATGATTAAGGTATTTTTGGATTGGGAGCTAAGGCCATAGAAAGAACTGAGTTATTTAGTTATTTTATACAAAGCTGTTCCTTATGTCAGTCAATCTGAATTGGTGATAAATATCACAGCCATGGATAACCTCAGAAAATGAATAGAGAACATGGGTATCGTAGGTCTCTAGAGAGAAGATCATATCAACAGATGTTTTATTTCCACTTTGTTTAGAGTAGAAGATGGAGATGAAAAAAATTTTAATACATTTTAATTTCAGTGGAGCATAGTATAAGTGCCTGAAAAAATAACCTCTGAAGATATAATTAGTATTAACTAATTAATAATAATTACTTAATTAGTGTTTTAGTCTGTTAGAGTGCTGGAATACAATATGCCAGAAATGGGTTGGCTCTTACAATGGTGATTTACTGGCTTGCAGTTCTGAGGCTGAGAAAAATGTCCACACCAAGGCATCATCAGGTGTTGTTTTCTACTTGAAGGCCAAATGCTGGAGATCCTGTAATCCTCTGTTACATGGCAAAGCACATGAAGGCATCTGCTGGACTCTACCTTCTCTCCAAGTTTAGTTACTTCAGCTTCTTCCTTCCAGCTTTCTCTCTTTCTCTGTATTCATCCTGTTTATAAAGGACTTGAGTAAAAGGATTAAGACCCACCCTGGGCCAAGTCTTACTGAAGTAAACTTATCAAAAGACCCTTAACCGAAATAATAGGTTCACTGCCACAGGAATGGGCCAGTTTTAAGAACATGATTTTCCAGGGTATGTACAGTCTCAAACTACCACAATTAGTAATATTTATACATACAATATAGTTGTGATAACTACAAATAGTACATAAATGATAAATTGTTACATAGCTATTCTATTAGATTGTCAGTTCTGGTTAAATGTCAGTTGACATTTAAAAGTGGAATGATCTGTCTTAATTAATCTTTTAAAAATCCCAAATTAAATAGTAATATTTTCTTTCCAAAAGGTGATAAAATAATGAAAAGATAATGCGTATCTGAGAATGTTGATATTAAATATATCCAACCTCTATTCTTTTAAGCATCAAAATTTATAAATGTTAAATTAAATGTGTAAAACACAACTTTTCTCTTCCACCATACTCATTTGATACATAATAATTTCAGAAACCTATTTTGGAAAGATCTTCTGATTTTTATGATTATTTAAGTAGGAATCGCACAAATTCATGGAAAAGTTTTCAAACCTAAATATATTTATAAATTTGACAATTGAGAGGTTTTAAATAGAAAAAGGACAAGTTTGAAATAATTGAAAACAAACGGGAAATGGGTGGAATACCAGTTTTCCAAGTACTAGAAGATCTCTGGTGACTAAAAAAACAAAATGCACCAAAAAGTGCAAGGCATTGGAACAAGAAGCATACAATGCCTTTATTGATTTTTTTCTTTATGTGGTAGCTCAGAAAGCATGAAACCAGATGAATGATTCCAGATATTTTGATATTTCTGTGACCAATCCCAGAGGGTGCTAAGGTGAGAAGAACAGAAAAGAAGAAAAAGGTGAAAAATACTTTTAGAGTTGATGATTTCTATCCCTATACCAAATAATCTAAAACAATTTAAAATCCAATTTAAAACTCTTTACTCTTTTATCTTCAGTGTCTTGAAAAGGTTACATCCTAGCCACCTTAGCGCCATATGACCATATTCACCCCCTCTAGTCTCTGATCCATTGACTCACAATGCTTTGTATCCCAAAGGTTATTCTTAAAGGAACTGAGTAAAGGAAATTTCTTTATTCCAGCTAAAGGACAAAACCTGTAAGACAGACTTTTTATGTCCATTTCCAAGTTTTTCTGTGAAATTCACTTAATTCTAGATCAATTTTTTTAGAAAAGGCAGACTCATTCTTCATAGGCATTCAGCTAAGATTTTTAATAATTCATATTTACCTAACTTAAATATTCTTCTCAACCTAATCTGTATTTTCTCAATGAATACCTCTCTAATGGATATTTCAAAGCATCTACCTTAGTTGAAAATCTCACATAGAGCTTCCATTCTTTTACATTCATTATTTGCTCACCCATTCATCAAGCCAATTTTTATCCTCTCTAAGAATCTAAACTTAGAGCAGAGATTGGGGGTAGAGAGATAAAAAAGAACCAGTTCCTGCCTCCAGTGGTAGAAATGAACACTAGTAATATGAGTAGCAATGGGATCAGTGTATGCCAATATGTTATCCTTCATATAGAAAACATCATGTGATATTATCTATCTTTCATGTGGGAATGACAATTTGAAGTAATGAGAGGAAGGTTGGAAGTCTGAAAACACAGCATCATTTTGTTTGATTAATTTTAGCCAAGCCATGTTTTAATTTGGGATTAACCATCGAAGATATTATGATTTAAGTGATATTAATATTGTATTTTTGTTAAATATTTATCTATAAAATAGAAAGAAATTATGAAAACATCAGGAGAATATAAGAAAAAAAGTGCAGGAAATATTCATTCAGCCAATCCATAGAGCGATTTATGAAAAAAGTCGAAAAGGGTAAATTTGAGACTAATATGCATTTGTTATATTAACAGAACCCAAGAATGATAAACAGCAGATTCTCCTTACAGAACATAGTTGCAGCATGTTCATGAGATCAAAAGGGTCAGGAAAATAACAGCAACAAAAATTAGCAGTTTATGCCTATGTCTTGCTTATCATTGCTTACTTCTAATTCTTTTTATTAAGACGATCAAAAAGCCCCATGATTTGACATTCCAAGAGTTGAAGGAATTGCACAAAATGACTATGTCACAAAACGACTGGTACAGATATAGTCAGGAAGAAGGCAAATTATTCTCAGTGATAAAAATATTCATATAAGTGCTGAGAGGTATATGATGTGTGGCAGCAGTGAGAATGCGCCTCTCAGATCTCTGACTGCAGGGAACATAACTGAGCAAAGACCCTAGCTCCTGGGCTTTGAAATCCATCAGCACATTAGAATTAAATCCATGCTTCTCACCACTACTCCCGGCAAAACTTTGAGCATGGCAGAAATAGTAAGGTAGGTCAATTCTTAAGAAAACTGGAATCCTTTCACCTCAAAGGCTCTCCAAATGCTCTGCTGAACTCTTAGAACCGCATTAACATCTAAAATGCTTCAACACAACCTTCTTTCTTCTCTCTTTCCTTCACCCAGGGTCAGAGCTGCATCATTGTCTGAATGTCTCCTGGCCTCCCCTGACACCCTTACTTTCCCTTACAGGCATTGTCCCTCTCTTGCAAGATTAATGCCTTTTCGGCTCCTAATTCTCAGAGGATCTAGACCAACTCATGATGTGACTAAAATTAATCAAGCCCTGCTTTCTTTCCAGACTTCCTACCTTTAAAACCACTGCCTCAAATTACCGTTTCAGAATAAAAACAAATAGATAAGAAATATCAGCTCTGTAATTGTTACAAAGAAATTAGCTTTGTGTTACTATTGCCCTGTTTTTTGCTTGTTTGTTTGTTTGTTTGTTTTGTGCTTCTCCCTTCTTTTGTCCCTGGGTACAGCACAAGATGAAAGCTTAGAAAATGGGCTACTGCTTAAACTACAAGTGTTGAGAGGGGAGAAAAAAAATAGAGTAAAAGAAGAGGGCGTTGGATAAAGTCCTACAGAAAGAAGAAAGGAGAGTGTAGAAAGTACAACAGGGCTTGAGAAGGAGACCCAGGCTTAGCAGCTGCAAAAACCTATGCAAAATTAAACCAGCACTATTGATGAATGCAATAGTACAATAAAATATAGTGCAAACACTTCATACTGGTTATCAAATGCGTATTTACCCCAGATGTCCTTATTAAATCATTAATTTCAATAAGTCAGCACGACTGAGTTTCTCCTAAGAAGCTTGACTTAGTAACATTTTCACAGTTTCCTCTTACAAGTCATTGCACAATAACATAATCTAAATTTAAGCCTCTTTGTTACAGTTAGAAGTTGTTATACATAATCTTCTTAGTCCCTTTAAAACGTTGTTTTACATATAATAACAATAATAAATTTATTTCTATTTATTTGGCAAGAAGCAAGGCATTGCTAACTGAAATTTTTCAAATGAGTAATTAATATAGAAAATATATTAATTATAGAGGATGAATTAGAGACAATTATTTATCAATTAACTCATTAAAATGGAATACATGTGAAAGGTTAAGCTGAAAATACAATCAAGGACGATAAAAACTAAAAGTTAAAAGTAAAGAATCAAAATAACTTTACATATTGTCATTTCTAAGAGAATTACTTAAAATTATCAACTTTAAAGATATAAGAAGGAAAACTGAGATAGTTTTCAGCATTTATCTACTGTTTTATTATAATGAATATAATCCTGTGAATTCTTCCTCAAAAAGTGGTGTCCTTAGTCAAGTTACTTTTGCTAACACTGCATTGTTTGTCCCTCAGTGAAGTTCTACATAATACACTCACAGAGTAAAAGCCCTCAAAACATGCAATCACATACTCACACACAATCGTCATTCCAAGCATGCCTTGTTAAACTTTTTTTAACTTATTGTTTCCTAAATGTATTTGACAAATAGGCTTTGTTTTATGCAGCACTTACACCACAAAAACTGTGTCCCTCTTTTCCATAGTCACATGTGTGTGTGTCTGTGTAGGTGCAGAATATGTATATATACATATATTTACCCTTTTATCAATTAAAATTATAAAATATTCTATATTTAATAACAAACTGTTAAATTGTTGTCAAATGTAAACCCACTATTTTCAACCATGTCTCAGAATATCTTGTGTCTTATAATAGACTCTATCGAGTTGGTAAGGTTAAAAATCTTATACTGAAATGTGATGTAGATTAAGAAGCTCTATAGCTTATAAATATATACAAGAGAAGGGCAAGGTAAAATCCATACCTCGATGAGTAAACTTAAAAAAATGGAGGAAGTTGTTGAGATAATAGGAAGGAAAGTAAATATGTTTGAATTTAGAATACGGAATCTTTACACGTGGCAGGACTTGACCACTTGTGATGCTGCAAAATATATAATAGTCATTTACTCCTAGGAGCTACTCTGCTCCTTCCCTAGCCTGATGGTGATAAAGGCCTCTTACATTTAGATGTGCCCCCTTGGAACAAGAAGGCACTTGGGAACTGTGTTCACTGATCTTGTCCTTTTCGCATATCCTTGTAATTGCCTGTTTACTGCTTTGATACAAAATCAAAGTAAAAACAACCAGAACTGAGTCCCAGTTATCATTCTCAACAATCTTTAAACTGGGACTTGCTCTGTGTGGTGTGGCCTGCCTTATGTGGTAGAGTTAGCAGGACTGATAAAAATGCATTCATGGGTAAGTGTGCCATGTCTATCTTCCTTAAAATTTTGTAGAGTTGACTGTTGGAGCCCCATATTATTTTGTGCATTTGGTGGGACAGCTCTGCATCAGACTTGGGTTACATATGTGTTTTGCATTGACATCAGATGATCTCTTCTTCATGGAGTCTCACAAAACTTCAAGACTTAAAAGATAGCAGTTTTTTCTCTCTGCTAGAGGATTGCTAGCAGATAAAGGGTCAAATAGTGAAAGCCTATGCTAATTGATGAATCAGTGAGGCACCTGTCTTTAGTTGAACATGTTGGCTCCAAAGAGCCAACGGAAATTATGTGGTCATAGCCGCAAGGCCTGGCAAAAAGGTTTTATATAATAAAGTACCTAGTGGTATTGGATCATTTCTTGTGTTAAGCACAGTAGTGACCAATTCCCACCTCTCCCAAAATGTCTATGTCCTAGGCTCTGGAATCAGTGAATATGTTGTTACATGGCGAAGGGAATTAAGGCTGCAGATAGAATTAAAGTTGCTAATCAGCTGACCATAAGAGAGGGAGAATATTCTGGATTATCCAGGTGGTTCTATCATAATATTAAGGGTCCTTTAATGTGGGCGAGGGAAGCAGCAGTGTCAATGTCTGGGTGGTACGATGTGAGAAAGATTCTAACGGCCATTCATGACTTTGAAGATGTAAGAAGCCGCTAGCTATGGAATGAAGGCAGACTCTAGAAAGTGGAAAAAGAAAAAGTGGCTTTTCTCCTGGAGCCTCCAGAAAGAAAGACCTGCTAGGTCTTTATTTGGACTTTGTGCCTGTCCTTAGGACTGTCTGATTCTGAGCATATTGCAAGCACCCCTTAAATCCAAGTCAGCTTATTATTTTTTGGATGGTTTAAGTAAATCATCTCATTTTCCAGTCTTTCCAGGAGAGAAAAGTTGGCTATGGGGGAAATGAGGTAATTGGGCTATAAGAGAGGAGTGAACCTTGAGTCTGTGTCCTCCTAATAAAAGGGAGGATACCAGTGAGTGTATAGTCAACATTTTATTGGGAAAAACCTCCTGGTCTATTCAGGGTGTTTTGCAGCATTAAGACCCTCCACACAAAATATCACTCACCATACTCCTAAGTACTGCAGCCCCATCCTACTAGCAATAATCTTTTCTAAACAAGAGGGCAGACTGAGTGAGCAAGGATTTTCTGCCCCCTATCTCCACCCTCCTCTCTGGATTGCAACCTCTATAGCTATTGATTGCGTCTTCTGGTTCTCCCAATAAGCATATATATAAATCCCTGCATAATGAAAATGATCAGTAATTATTTCATAATTTTCTAAATACCTAGTAACCTTGAGAATTTCTTAAAGGATAGGTGTCCTGGAGACTATTTAAAAGTGTCATTTTGCAAGGTATATTGTTGTTTCTTGCAATTCTTTGATATCCTCAACCTGAATTTGATAAGAATGTTCTTCATACAAGGAAAGACTTCTTGAAGAACATGGCAACATAATAGACAAGAATGAGATCTGCTGGGATTCTAAGTCTTGCAGTGACTAATAATAGATGACAGATAAAAGGTAATTGACAGTGTTACTGTGAAATGTTTATAGGAACAGAAGAAGGGGCTTCGACAGATTGCAGAAGACAAGGGACTATCAGAGGGAAATCAATGCTATCATGGTTAGAGGAGGCATTAGATTTCAAGTACAGTTTTAATAAGCTTCAAATTCCTGTGGTTGGTAGAGAATATTTCGTGGTTCTCATACCAGATTTCTCTTCATATTTTCTCACATCACAGCCACATGTAATGCTTTAATAAAATTTTAGAAAGTGGGTAGTTTCTACTTAGATTATGTCTAAAACAGCTCATTAATCTATTTATAAGTTATATAGTTATCATAAGTTTATAAGTTATACCATTATTATAGTGACATATACATATTACATTTAGGCATGGACTGAACTAGAGCTAAATACTGTTTTCAAAAGCTAACTGCCTACACTTTCCTTATCTTAACCATCAGAATGAAACACACTTTAAACAAATGACATTATTCTAATTAGCACCCCTTATAATGATTTTGGATAAGTGTTAATGAGTTTAATTCCATTAACTTTTAAACAGAAAGTATTAATGCCAAAATGCACACTAATAAGTACTTGGAAACTGAAGGTTGAAT
>PVKH010020946.1:0-14460 GCA_004027955.1 Chaetophractus vellerosus | reverse complement strand
AAAGTATAGTTTATTAGAATGCAGCTTCTCTGAGAGTAGGTGGGACCAAAATTTACTGACTTCCCCAAGCAAATAGCACCGTGCTATGAAACCCAGAGAGCTCAAAGCAGGTAGAATTATTAGTTTTGTGACATAATGAGGAATATTGCTTTTATTTTATTGTTTGGCATGTCAGATTAACCTCTAACTTGGGAGAATTTGTACTAGTAAACCGATGCAGGGTATGCATTTGTGTTTGAGTTGGGGCATAAGGATACATACATCACTTTCATTTTGTCTTAAGGCAGATGAAAGGGCCACACAGAGAGGATTAAGATGAAGGATGAAAAAAATCCTTCAACATCTTGGCTGCTCCTTCTCTCGCCAGTTAGATCCATTTCTCTTTAAACATTTGAAAGAGGATAGAAGTTGTCACCACTCATCTATTGTTGGGAACAAGCCTCAGATTAACGTTCAGGTGGTGTTTTTAGAAAAAAAAATACAGTTGTCTTCCTTCAGACAAGAACCCAGAATATTGCTTCTGCCTGTGTCTATACAGGGCCCTCAAAGCTTGATTTGCAAAATGAACATTTTATTGGACCAGCAACTCCATGGGCCTGTGCACTTTAAAAGAGACAAATTTAGTATCTATTTCTTAGCTGACCACACTCTAAAGCAGGCAGAAGATGAAGCCCAATTAAAAGCCCAGTAAAAATGCTTTTTCTTTAAATGGGCACAGGGAAACATAAAGGAGAAATTCCCACATTCTGCCACAATATTTAACAGGTCAAATTCCTAGTTGGATTCTTTTCCTTCCCTTACTTGAAACAAATAAATGAATATGCATGTTCCAGAAAACAGGCAATTGTTTACTAGCCTTTCTGAGTCTTATTTCCCAATCCAGGCATCAGAATTTTGTGCTTGAAGTACCATTTTAAAAATTTTCCTTTTTTATGTATGTGGACTGCTTGTAAGATACTATACAGTTGTGCATTACAAAGAAAATACTGGAATTATAGAAGAACAGCAGGAAATTAACAATGCAGGAGATAATCATGCTTGGTTATAGATAATACATTCAGTGCTTAAAAATAGCAGTTTGCCATCCATGTGTCACTTCACACCAGATGGTTGGAAGAGCACAGGACATGTTTTTTTTTTTTTATATTAGAAGGGTACATATAAAAATCTGTTAATATAACTGAAAAAGGAAAAAATCTATAATTTAGAATGTTATGTTTGTCAAAGTACCATCATCCATATCAAATTTAAAGCTATTTTTATGTGTATACTAAGTAAAAAATTCTGTTAATGAAATATTTAAAAAAGTGGTATTAAGTTTTTCCAGAAATTTCAATACAGACCCTGTTTCGAGTAGAATGCCCAGATTGAACAAGTTGACTGAGACTTGTGGGACAAATTTCATCTTTGCTTTTATTATTATTTTATTTTAAATTCCAAGTCACAAGAGAAAAGTCATTGTCCCTCCAGCAGGAGATTACAAGACAGTACCTGAAGTTAGAACTCATAATTTTCTGCCTACCATTTGAAGATTGCTCACAAAGGTTTAGCTGTCCTGCCCACTGTTGACTTACATGAATATTAATTACAATCTTTACCTTCAACTTGTTAAAATAGCATCTGAGTAAAAATATAAATTTACTATTTAGACGCTCTACATCAAATTGTTGAAAATGTAGAAATGTTTGGGAGCTGACACATTCATCACAAATTCTTTATCTCGTGTCCTAGAGGAGCAGTTCTCAACTGGGATAATTTTGCCCCCAGGGGAAAAATTGGAGACAATTTTGTTTGTCACTACTGGGTGGGGAGTGCTTCTAGCATGTAGTGGGTAGAGGACAAGGATGCTGCTAAATATCCTACAGTGCACAGAGAGTCACCCACAACACAGAATTAGCAGGTTGAGAGACTCTGGCCTAGAAACAAAAATTACCTTCAGGCCGGGAGAAGACTATACAAAGTCTTGCACAGCTTTGATACCCCTGCAACAGGCCACGTGTCCTTGGCCTCTCAAGGGCCTTCTATGAACAACACTTGTTGCAGCAGTTTTCAATGCTCTGCTTAAAGACTCTCAAGAACCTTCCAGGGTCTGGCTGTCCATGCTTAAAGCCCTTGACTCAAGACTCCGTGAGGGCACAAATATCCCACCACTGCTTCCTGCGGTGAGCATACTGTTTGTTTAGAAAGGTTAAAAAATGCCACCGTTTTCTTTTTCTCTCATTAATGTTATGACTCCTTCCTTCCCCAAATTCCTGTGCCATTTGTTTAAATTGCCATCTGTAATACACTAATGTTATTTCCAGATTTTGCCTTGCATTCATTGCAGAGTTAAGGTGACATAGCTGTTTATCTCCAAACACTGGCCTTTAACATCTGCCGTCAATTTTTGTAAAGAATAACCCATACCACACACACAAAACTTACACATCACATTTCAGGATATAGGATCGCTATCTTTACGTTTTGAACTTTGAATGAGTGGTCTCTGATGCTGCACACAAAGCTAAGAAAGTAGTGAGATGAGGTTTAAACCTTTGAGGTTTTCCTGGAGAAGTGATGAAAAAGAGGAACCAATCCTGCTAAGATCAGTGCAAATAAATACTTCTTTGTCTGCTGATTCCTCAAAGTTCTACCATTGTCTCAGAGAAATCTGAGAGTGGGAAAGATGGGGAGAGTAGGATCAAACATTTGCTGGGTTTCTTTCATGGAGATCCATGTTCCCTTCAGTCTTTTTGCCCGAGGCACCGTCTTGACAGCTGTCTGTTGCGGTAAGCACCAAGCCTTCAGTGAATCAAAGCATAACTGTCAATGGGACCTTCTTGTGGGGTTAAAGGCGACTGGCCTTTTCTATCTCGGTGGCCCACTTGGAAACAGAAATGTAGCCCCCCCCTGAGGCTGCCTCCAGCTGCCAGACTGAGTAGAAACCCTTGAACTGGCCAGTGCTGGGTGTGGCCCGGATGCTGTGAGACCACACTCCAGCTGGAACCTGCCATTGCTGGCACCCAGGCTTGTATCAGAGAAGAGAATGCGAGCTGCCCAAACGGAAACGGAGCGTGCAGCCGACCGTGGGCCTTTGCCAGCAAACGTGTTGGGCTCGGTCCTCTGTGGGCTGCTGGCTTGCCTTCCCACAAGACACTGCATCCTCCGTGAAAAGCGGTTTTATTTTTTCCCTTCCCTGGGTGACATCCAATTATCACTCCCACACACTCTTGCAGCTGTACTTTATGGATGACAAACATTTTTGCTTTATTGTTCTGGGAGAGCTACAAACATGAAAACCAGCTGATAATTTATCAAGAGGTTTGAATACAAAATCTGAAGCGAGAACCCAGAGTGAATTTGGAGGCGGTGGGCAGCAGCACTGGGGCTGATTTTCTCCAGGTGTGAACTGTTTTGCCTTTGCCACAGCTTATTGGGGAACAGTGATTTGTGCGATAGCTTAAATTAAAGTATTGGGACTTTTAAAAATGCTTTTCCAAAAAGGCTTCATGCAAGCTAGGTGAAAACTATTCACTGTGCTTTGTATCCAGTGAAAAAACAGAGGGGCAAAGGGCTAGAGCTGATACAGGCAGTGAGCGGATTGCTCCGCTTTCGGGGTAATTTACCATGGAGATTGTTCAGGAGTGAGGGATTTCCCTGGAAGAGAGATTTTCGGTGCTAAAATTGGGACAGTTGCAGACAAACTAGGATGGTTGCTCACCCTTTAATCACTTCCCTCATTTGGGGAGGCGGCATCACAGTTTGGATTAGGTCAAAGGCAATTTCTAAGCAGTGTAGCTTTGGGGTCTAAGGATCTTGCTGTGTGCCTCAATGGGATGCTTGTGATATCACTCGTAGTTTTTTTTTTAAAGCTCGTTCACTTGAAGAGTCGCAGCTTGGTCCTAAGTTCAGAATCTCTGTACCGCATAGTTGAATGTTTGCACAGGGCTTAGAAAAACTTAGAGAAGGAAAACTGGGCTCTTGGGTGCTGGGAGAGAGAGAGAAAAAAATCACTTGCAAGAGATGTAAGAATGTGTTAATTGGTGGTGATGTTTGCATTTGGTTCCCATTCCTTGTGTTCTCTAGAAAAAACAAAACAGGCAAGCATGGAGTGACAAGTGCAGTCGAAGGAGGGAAATAGTCAGAACACACTGTTTTGCTTTTAAAAGATAAATCATCAACATGCATGGGAAAAGAGCAGAGGGTCAGTGGGAGGGTAATCTAGTTAAAGGTGGAATAATATTAGTCTGACTGCCCAGCTATGCATCCTTTTTGAAAACAGAACAGGACACAGCTGTTCCAGGGCCCAAGGAGAAGATTAGTAAGGCAGAACTCACAATAACATGTGTGCAATACTTCATAGTTTGCAAAGTCCTTTTGCCTACTTTATGTTCCCTGGTCCTCACAAATACCCTGAGAAGTGGGCGGTGCAAGGATTAGTAACCTCATTCTTAGAGATGGAGAAACCAGCTGAGCAAGGGCAAATGACCTGCTTAAGATCACACAGTTCAGGAGCAGAGCCAGAACTGCATCCCAGGTCTTTTGACCCCTACTACACTGAGACGTTTGTATGACTTTTTCAGAGGTTGTGAGGATGAGTACAAAAACATGGAAAACCCACAGGATTTGAGCCTTTCCCACATTTGGCTCTATTTTCCACGCTGAGTTGTAGGAACAAAATCAAGAACAAAAAGAGGCAATTTCGCATAGAGTAAGAACCATAGTTTTGGGGCCGGTGCCTAAAATGGAAGCAAAGCTCTGCCAAGATTCAGGTTTGGGACCTTGAATACATTGCACAACTTCTTTAAACCTTAGTTCAGTGCATGAAAAATATGTATAATGATTGCTTCTGGAAAAGTTGTTGTGAGGATTGTATAAAACAATGTAGATCAAATGCCAAATTCCGTACTCAGAAAAAGTTTATTATTACTAGTAAGATTACTCATGATAATATGACAAAGATAAGTGTAGACAAGTTCACTGAAACCGACTGCCACAGTAACAAGAGAAGAAGTAAATTCCCTGCTGTAAAGTATGGTTTTCCCAAACACTTATCCTATTAACAGGCAATGTCTGGGTCCAGCCTGAGCAGTCACCTCTAAGAAGAAAGAAGCTAACTTGCCTCTGTGGCCTCTAATTTACAGGATAATGAAACATCAGAGACTTTGAAGGCGTAAAGTCAGAACAGCAGGGCCAATAGGTGAAAGTGACAAGTGAAAGTGACACTAATACTCCTGAAAGTCATTGTGACATTCAGATTAGTCCTGTAATGAAAATGGTTCTGTCAGATGAGGCACAGAGTTAGAAGTTAGCCACAGGATAAAATTAAGTTCAGACTCACTCATCGCATATGAAAAATGTTACCTGTCCACTTTATTCTATTTAGAATCTGAATGTGGGTGGCAATAGTCTCACTTAGGTTCCTTCATAAAGGATCTATTTTAGATGACTTAACCCTAGGATATTTCTTTGTTTGCTTTTAATTTTATTCAGCCCTGACACCACACTAATAGACAATAAGGATTTCTTTTAAGAAGGCGGCCACCAAATTTATGCATTTACTTTAACTATCTTGTTTCTTTCAAAGACATGCAAAATCCTAGAAATAGATGTTGGCTCAAAGGTCAACTGATCTTTCTAGTTCGTTCAAGAAAGATGATTCACTCTGCCATTATTTTTGATTCCACACATTTCTAAAGGGCTTTATAATCTGTAAGTTACATTTTCATTAATAACCCTCTGGAAGGTCTGTTGCATAGCTTTTTGTGTTATAATACCTGTTTAGACAGTACATACTTTAAAGAGTTCTGCTGCTACCCAGTACAAAATAAAATCCATAAACAACAAATTAATGGCATTTGAAATGTAAATGCTGTAAGCACATATTTTCTTCCTTAACATTGTCTCCTTTGTCCTTTTATGTCTTTGAGAAAATGCTTTGCTCTCCTGGCCAGATCATTTTTGTTCCTGTTGCAAATGTAGAGCCATGTGCTTCAGAACCTCTGCTATCACAGTAGTTTCACCCCCATGTCTTCATCTCTGAGGGCTGCCATAACAAAGTGCCACAAACTGGTGGCTTACATCAACAGAAATTTATCATCTCACAGTGCTGGAGGCTAGAAGCTTGAACTCTGCGGGTCAGCAGCACCATGCCCCATCTGAAACCTGTAGGGGAGAATCCTTCTTTGCCCCTCTGGCTTCAGCTGGTTTGCAGGCAATCCTCAATGTTTCTTGGCTTGCAGCTGCAGCATTCCTTGGCTTGAAGTGGCATCACTACAATCTCTGTCTCCACCTCCAGGAGGCTTATTTCCTTGTCTCCATTTTCATGTGGTATTCTGTGCTCTGCTGTGTCTCTTTGTGTCCAATTCTCCCCTTCTTATGAAAGCACCAATCATAATGGATTAGGGCATTAGGGCACAACCTAATCCAATCTGGTATCCTCTGAACTAACCATATCTCGAAGACCCTATTTCCAAATAGGGTTACAGTCTCTGGACTGGGGATTAGGACTTGAGCACATCTTTTTGGAAGGGCACAATTCTAACCCACAACATACTCCAATCTTACATTTGGTTTTGATTTCTTCTGCTTTTCTTTTTTAATTGGAATTTCTACTTCAGCTCTTTAAAGTCACAGTATTGCCATACATTCTTTGACGCATGGTTTTCCGACTGGCTTTCAGGCTTTCACTATTGGATATTTTGTGGACTCTCCTGTCTGCCTTAGGGTTTGAAAGGGAGGTATTGGAGTCAGTTTGAATCTAGGTTCAGTCTCTTAGCAGTTGGTGACCTTTTGCAAGTTGCCTAATTGATCTAATCTTCATTGTGTTGTATTGATTTCACTAAGGGCCAACCCTCGATTTGCATCCATGGAAAGGTAACTCTGACTCTAGACTGGGTCATGTAATTTGCTTTGGCCAGTTGGATGCCAGCAGAAGCTTCAGAAATCACTTGTGTATTTTAACTCGCAATCTTGTCCTCTGCTATTGTGATACGGACATGTCTGCGGCTCCCTGCTGAAGGATGAGACATGTGGACAGCATCTGAGTTGCTCCATATCCCGCTGAGGCCATCTTAGTCCAGTTGTTGGCTAGCCCGGATCCCCAAACAGAGGGGACTAGCTTACCTGCATTTGGCCGTATAAGCCAAACCTAGTCCAACTGAGACTCGTGGGACTCAGAACATAACAATTTATGATATGCATGCTTGAGCATATCATTACTGTTACATGTCACTGAGATCGTGTAGATATTGGCTGTGCAGCATTCTTGCTGTAATAGGTGTTTGAATCACTCCGGTGCCTCATCTCTAAAATGGGTAAAATGTTAACAACTACCTTAAAAGTTGTTGTGATGGTTAAATGAGGTAATACATGTAATGCACTTAGCCTAGGGCCTGCCATGTAGTAAATATAGTAAATATTAGTCATCGCCATTCAGACGAGGTACTGCTATGACTCCTTCCACCCACTTGGCTGCGTTCTTCTTTGAGACAGATTCCTACTTTTGAGCTTATAATTCCTTTCATTGGCAATTAAATTATTTTGTTAAGCATGCCCCATTTTATTTATTCCTTAACTCCAATTATTTATTTATTCTCATCATCTTGAAGATTACTAGGGTCAATTTTTACCACTTATTTAACTATTAAAATAGATTTAGACACTTTTATATTCCATTACAGGTAACTTTACTACTTTCTTTTATAGATTCTTGGTCTTTCCAATCTGTTGAATTATTCTCTATAACATTTTAAGAGTTTTTTTTCCCCCAACACGTAGCTTTTATTTCAGTTCTAACATTCTTTCAACTTTAGCATGTGGAATTTGAGGCTTGTTCTTCCAGTATTTTCCCATCCTAACTTCTTAGAAATAGACCACAAAACAAATGTAACGTAGTCTTCATTGATCATATCTGAAGCCCCTTTCTCTAAAGGCAGGTAATCCTCTGGTGGTCAGGACATTAGAAATTTAACCTCCAGGAACAAATCTCAAAATATAGAAATATATTACAAAGCCATTGCAACACATGGGAAACAGCTCCTACAACAGCCACACATTTTTCTTTTGCAGAACAGAAATATAGCAATCTTAGGATAGTACCTATTGGTAAAGCAATGTCTGAATAAGTGTGTTATTTAACAAGTTTGCGTTTATGTTTTTTTTTTCCTAACAACTCCCTTGGGTCATAAGATAGATGCTGGAGAGGGTGAGGAGTCCAGGAGTGGAAGGGGCAAACTGTGAATGATGCCTTAGGTAGAGAACCCACCAGCAATGAAAGCAATAGCTGTTGGAAAAGGAGTCAGAGGGAAAGGCAAACTTTCTGGTGCTTGTTACTAGAAGGTTATTCCTCTATTGTTTTTGCAGTCATAAATGAATTAAAACACACACGGAAATTTACTTTCATAATGATGAACTCCAATATAGAAAGAGAATAAGATTATTTCCTGAAAATCCCATTGACCAAGTCAAGGAAATACATAATGCAGTTTAGAATTTTTAAAAATATAAGACTGAAACATGCCAGTTGTAATGGTTTGACAGTTTTTATCTAATTATGCATTCCAAAAATATAAATTGAATCATGCTTGCAAACTGATCTGTTCATCTGGGCATGATTGGTTTATGATTAGGGTATTAACTGGGCCTCATTAGTAGGGTGTTAAGCCCCGCCCCTCGGTGGGTGTGGTCTCAGGTGTAAAAAGCAAGGCAGCAGATTGGAGAAGCAGATTGTTGAGAAGCAGTTCTGATGTTGGAGAGGAGCGCTCCAGGAGAAGACAAGTGAGCCATTCGCCCGATAGTCTACAGCTGGCCTTGTGGAGAGACGCAAGGCATAGAGAGCCTCATGGTCTACAGCTGAACTTGTGGAGGAAACAGAAGCTAAGCCCGGAGAGAAACGCAGCTCCGGGAATGGAGGAACCCAGAAGCCTGAACCCTGGAGACGTTGGCACCTGTCTTGCTCCAACACGTGGACTTTGGTGAAGGAAGAAACTTATGCTTTGTGGCCTGGTAACTGTAAGGTTCTACCCCAAATAAATACCCTTTATAAAGACCAACCAATTATTGATATATTGCGAAGCACCCCTTTGGCTGACTAATACACCAGTAAACCAGAAAATGTACTCATTCAGATTCTCTCCTCTCTTGATGTCAGGCAGTGTTGTAATATTAAGGTCTTGAAATTTTAAATAGACTTTTTTGTTGGTGGTATTTTATGAATAATGACATGGATAATCTATAAAATACAGCCTTTACTCTTCTAATTGATAACTAAACTAGATTGATTTTCTGGTCTGGATTCATTCAGTCAGTCACTCATTCAGCAAGATGGTTTTCCCTAACTTTCTCCATCGTCAGGCACTATACAAGACATCAGGAGTGCAAGAGAGTATTTTCTCTATGTGCTTATCATTGAGTAGTTTGAGTCAGGAGTGTGAAAAAGTAAGCACAGCAAAGTATTATAGGACCATTACAGAAGTATGTTCAGGGTCAAGTGGGAATCCAAAGAAGGCAGAGGTTCCAGAGGTTCATTCAGCAAGGGTAGAGGCTTTCCTTGCACAAAGGTGAAAAAATAAACAGACGTTGCAGATGCTTGGGCAAAGACGTTCCTGGCAGAAGCAGCAGTGTGAGCAGAGGTATGGAAGATATGGGGAAAGAAGCCTGGCATGACAGCAGGAACTGACAGCTCATCAATATGTTGCAAGAATATGCTTTAAGGTAGGACTTCTGAGACAATACGGGGTAGCCAGAACACAAAGGGGTTTGTATGCCACACAAAGGAATTTGCTCCCCTCCCATAGGCTGTGGGAGCCGCTCCAAGTTCTAAGCCTGGGTCAGCATGATGGGGCTTGTGCTTAGAAAGGCTACATTTGTTGTAGGAAGAGAATGGATTGGAAAGGTACCAGCCAGGAAGGCTAGGTGAGAGTCCAATAATTTAAGAGGAGAATGATGAGGAACTGACCTAACTTTTACTTCTCACTTTGACAAATAAGATCACCTGAAATGTATAGGGCTGGGCTGAGTGCTATAGTGTATACGTAGAAGGATATGACCAAATCTCTGCCATGACTAAGGTTACAGTCCAGCAGAGAAGATACTATTAATGCCACAAATATTACATCCGGGAATGATGTGCACAGTGACATGAGAGGTAAAGTGAATCAGAGTGAAGTGAATCAGGGAATCAGAGGAGAAAGTGAACACACTTGGTCGGGTCAATCAGAAAATGATTTGTGAGCCATGTAGGATTTCAAATTGGCCTTGAAAGAGGAATATACTTCCGATAAGTGAGAATTGTGTGGTGGACTTCCCAAATGGGAGGAATAGCATTAGTAAAAGGCCTTGGGACATATACATAGACCATTTTTTAATAAGCAATAAAACATGTTGGTACTTCTAGAGGAGAGGTATGAAATAAGATTGGAAAGAGAGATGGTGCCATATGGTAAAGGTCTGGAAATGCAAATGCATGTAATTTATGCTTAATTTGGTCTTTGATAGGGAAGCACTGAAGATTTGAATGAAAGAAGTGACGTAGTAGAATAGGGCTGAAAATAGGAAGACTTAGAATCTATTTGCATTAGTGCGAGATAAGGCTGGAACTAGGGAGAACATCAAAGAAATCTGAGAGTGGCAGCTAGCATGGTGCTGCAGGAGGTGGCAGGGGAAGAGAGTGTCAGGAGAGGCAACAGGATGGAGTGAAAAGAGCATGTATGGAACCTGGAGACAGGCTGACCTAATTCTCCTGAAGCCATCAACTGGCAGTCCCAGTTTAGACAAGTTACTGAATCTCTCTCTATGTTCCAGTTTTCCCATCTAAAAGTAGCAGTAACAATACTCACCTTGTAGGATTGTGAAGTCTAGAGGCCATTTTTATAAGGTTTCTAGAAGAACACCTGCCACATATTAGGCACTGAATAAATGATGCTTTCAAAGAAGGGGAAAAAAGGCAGTTGGTGAGTAGATAACAGTTCAAAATACTCCAGAAATGTTGATGATTAAAATATTACAGGGGCCGGCTCGATAGCCCAGTGGATAGGGCGCTGGCATACCACATGGGAGGCCCCAGGTTCGATTCCCGGGGACCTCTCCTAGCGGGCAGACCGCCTTGAGAATGGCAAGCCGCCATGGGCGGGGCAGAGCCACCGTGGGCAGGGCAAGAAGCTGCCACGGACAGGGCAAGAGCCGCCACGGGCAGGGCAGGTCGCCCGCGAATGGGGCGCAACCAGCCACCCACGAACTGAAAGCCGGCCGTGAATGGACGCAGAGACCGCCCACAAGCGGGGAAAGCTGCGCCTGCGCAGTGTCCACTCTCGGCGCGTCGCCGCAGTGGGGGGAAGGGGAGATATGTAATAAAATAAATAAAATCTTTAAAAAAAATATTACAAGGATTTGGAATGTTCATTGTTGACTTTGAAAGTGTAGATACTAATTAAATTAAGATTCCTTAAGTTTGATTGATCATAGCCATAACCTGTGGCTATCTCTGAAAGTACAGAGTTCTAGAACCCACAATCTCTAGAACTTTGTGTTTTTAGGAACTTGCACACATAAGTCTAATGCACAACCAGGGTAGACTAAAGCATTTTGCCAGGTGCTGGAGATGATGCATAAAATGCCCATGCCCATGAATAGCATTAGGAAAGGCACAAGTACAAGTGAAAAATTACAACCCAAAGTGACCCCTGATGTAAAAGATCTAGGTGCGAAAGGATAAGAAACTCCAGGAGAAGGACTAACTCCGGAAAATTCTCACAGTGCTGGCGAGACAGATCTTAATGGAGGGATAGAAATTCAAGACAGAAAGAGCCCACTTGGCAGAAGAAACTATTTGCACAGATGTAGGGGAACATGGTTCACTTAAGGACAGGTGAGGTGCCATTTCAGTGAGGGAGCAGAAGTGATATGAAGTGAACTAGTTAAGGGTAAGTTGGTTAGAAGCTCTGTAAAGCTTAGAAACAACATGTGCAGGGAAGCTGAAATACTTAAATGTGGTGGCAGGAGATGGAGTAGAGGAGGACAGGGTTATTGAGGATTATTCCATGTATTTTCATATTAAACACTTATGTTCTGTTTTAAGTAATTATTGAAAAATTTTTACATACTAATTGCTAAAAAAAATTTAAACATCACAAAAATAATAAATGACAGAATCAACTCTCCCTGGTTTTCTTCATCCAAGGTAATTATCAACAGGTTCTGGTTTCTCTTACAGAAATTTTCTGTGAATGAACCGGCATATCTTTCCAACCATCCTTCTTTCTCTCTCTCTCTCTCTCTCTCTCTCTCTCTCTCTCTCTCTCTCTCTCTCTCTCTCTATCATCTATCTGTCATCTATTATATATCTAACCCTTTCTTAAAAACTCATTGAAGCACACTATACTTACTCATTGTTTTTACTTCTTTTATTCACTCACATCATAAAATATGGTTTTACCTTATTCTTGTTAACAATTAAATAATTGTTAGAAGCCTGCTTCATATGGATATACAATGATGTGAGTCTGCTGGTTGATGGTAATTTGGGTAGAATGAAGACTTTAGAGGCGTTGAGCATCCAGTGCAGAAGAGGCAGTATATACCTGGTATACATTTCTCATGGTGGACTGACTGGGACAATGGCTACAACATTATTACATTTTGATAGATATTGCTAAATTTCTTTCCAAAAAGTTTGCACCTATTTACAAAGCTGGCAACAGTGTAAGAGAGGTTGTTTTCCCACACTCTTGCCACCATTTATCATTCTCAGGTGAAAAATAGAATCTCATTGTTTTTGAAACATTTCTTAACTATGTGTGCAGATTGGAATTCAAAAGCCACCAGTTTATTTTGTTTGAGTTGCCATAAACTGGTGTCTGTTTATTACTTGGTCTTCAAAACCTTTTGCAATTTTGATGATAAAGTGAACTCCCATGCTAATGTAAATTTGGATATAGCACAACAATCAATTGGCTTCCACTCTTTGACTTCAGTGACTACTGGCTTCACGGGCTCACACAGTCATTTCATTAACCTCACAGCAACATGACTTATCAATTTAATGTGATTACATTTTGGAGCTCATGTACAGCCTTATGGTAGGAATTTGTTTTTAAAAATTAAGGATAAAAATTAAATAGAAAATTTTATTAAACTATTTGAAAATTGTAATGATATTACTGAGGCTTAAAAGCTTATTTTCTTATCTCTTTTAATTACCTTTTTAGTTTAATATTTTTATTCCCATTAATAAAAATAGTAGAGTCAATGGGACAGCTGAAGAAACTAAGTGGAATATTGAAACTCTTCTGGCCATTTAGATATTCATTAGCTAGTCAAAATGTAGAATGACATTTTGATTTAGTTAAGTAGAAATACAAACGAGAGTTTTGTGATTTGTTGGAATGCAGCAGTTCTTTATCATTCTCTCAGTGGAAATCTGTAAGTTATCTCAGGAGGAGTCTTTAACTGCGGAGTCTCCAAGTAAAGCACATTTTTCAATTAGTTTAACAGGAAACCTCCAATAGATATGGCGATAGTTGAAATATGGCATGATATTGCTGTGTTTTCAGTGATAACTCCATCAGGGGTTATAGTAAGAAGGATATGAAGGAAGCCACGATTCACGAACATTACAAGAAGGTCAGCATCAGTCACTGCAACCAATGCAATTGGTGAGGTACATCCTGAGAATGCGTGATAGTCTGCGGACGAGAGAGATCATTAGAAAGAGATTAGCTTTTCAGAGTGTGGCCCGGATGAGTTAAGATAGCTGGCTTCCTGAGGGTTGGCCAGGCAACACAACCATAAATCGCTACACGGAGGGTTCCAAATGTTTTTAGCTGGAGAGGATGGTGCTGCCTGACCTCCTGACATTGCCACTTAATTGTGCTGTGAGTAACCTCCATGATTCTCCTTAGCCAGTCAACTGCAGAGTGACAGGGCTGTAGCTTGAAAAACGGCTATCCGAAAACTTCAGCTGCTTATCTCTTCTGACGTGGGCATTCAGGCAACTTCTCCTTCTCCAGTAAAGAAGGCACATTATTGCCGAGGTGGTAGAGTAAGAGGACGTGTGACATAGCACCTGAATTGGCATGACTGGACTAGAGATGCTGGAACAGAGTGAAGTCAAGTCAACATTCATGTAGGGGAAACAAAAACCAAATTGCTTTTGTTGAGGCTTGTTCTGGGCTTGATGATCTTGTATTCGAACTTGCTGCAGAAAAGTTTGGGACTTCTGGCTCAAATATCCTGAAATTTCCATTTTTTGTGGGAATGGTGCTCTAAACCTTTATCAAGAATGTATTTATTTTGGCCCTGAAGTGCTCTTATGTCAAAGCCAAGGAATTTACAAGGCAAGAACCACTTCATAGGAGAAGGGAGTAGGAAACTAACCTAGTTTAAAATTGACCTCAGTCCTGTTGACAAATTATGACAAGATTTCAACCAACTATCAAAAGGACAGTAAAAATGTATCCGGAGAATTTTTTCTTTCTTTTGTCA